>BRXY01000550.1:0-46440 GCA_030267945.1 Triparma strigata | reverse complement strand
CCCCATCCCCCCTCAAAAAAGCAAAGCCCTCACCTGATATCAAAACTCTCCAAAGTATTCAGCGTAGCGTTGACGACCGTACTAGGGCCCGACCATATACTGCAGCTGACCGGCCCTCCGCTCTGGAGCGTCATCTCTGGCGTCTGAAATTTCGCCGTGCTGCTGTCGTTGAAAAGGTTGAGGTTCAGGATCTCGGAGTAACCCAATTGACCTGAGAGGCCTGATAATAATATATCTTGCTGACCCTGCAGCAAGCGAGAGCGAATCGGCCACTAGTTAGAACATAAATTGAACACTCCCTTTGACGCCGCCGGGCGCCCATCGCTCAACGCTCACCTGCCACGGCGACCACTGCAAACTAGTAACGGTGTTGTCGTTCATCAACGGTGTGTTGTAAGATATCGTGGGTATCGATGTCGACTCCTTCGTAATCGTGGTCAGGTCCGAGAAGAAGGAGTCCATGAGGGGCTTCGCGAGCGCCCGTTCGACTAACATTCCCGACTTCTTGATGAAGGCCATGAAGGGGTCGGAAGCTGTGATGTCCGCCTTCTCCTCTTCGTTGAGTTCAGGGACTGTCATTCCGTCCATCGAGTTCTCGTTAAGGGCGGACAAGGGGCTCAGGGGCTGCCCATTCGCCGCCCTGAACGAGTTCCTGTGCTGCATCGCGAACGACTTCTTCCTCTGCAGCGGATCGATGACGCCAGGCTGGATGGAGTTGTTGCGTCGGCGGACGACGGCGGGGGACTCGGAGTTGTCCGGCTTGTCATTGTCGGGAAGGTCCACTGCCAGGTCGGGCCACTTCTCGTCCGGCCCGCAGGACACGTCCGTCTGGATCTCCTTACCGTACATCTCCGGCTTCCTCTCCACGACCACGGGTGGCGGGGTGGGGGCGCGGATTTCTGGAGGGTCGTCTAATTTATCGTTCGCTCCGGACGCCTCAGACTTCTTTCCCTCGGCGACGGGGCTGTTCTTCCGGGGCGGCGGCGACGGGGCTTTGGGGGCGTCGGCGGGCTGGACGAAGAATGAAGTAGAAGATTAGTTAGCGTAGTGTAATGAAATGTAATTGACCCAACTGCGTCCCCAAATATTTCCTCACCTTGCTCAGTAAACCGTCTATGTAGTCGTCCAAATCTGCCTTCTTCTTCTCGGGGCCCTTGCCGCCGGTGGCGGCCCTCTGCGCCCTCTTGGCCTTCATCTCCTCGAGGCGAGCCCTCTTCTCGTTCAAGGCAGCGGCGCGGGCAGCCCTGGCGTCGCTCATGGTCCGTAATGTAAGGGTTATCTAATAATTGGCCTGCGCGTTGTGATTAAGATGAGGATGAGTGTGAGGATGAGTGTGAGGATCAGTGTGTGTGTCATTCGTTCGTTAGTGTCGTAACCCTTATTCGCCCGTCTCCTTACTACTACGTTAAGTTCACACCACCAGCATAGCTAGCACAGCTAGCATTAATCAATCAGACGAAAGACACGTATCAACATAGATTCGGGGGATAACCCGTATCAATTCAGTAGGAATCCGACTGTTAAATTGGGTGTCGATGTCATCACTTTGATCAGGTACTGCAGCAATTGTAGTAAGGAGTGAAACATATGAGGCGCAATGTTACTCTTAACGAGCAAACGTTCGAAGACACCGAGGGCATAAGATTTGAAGCCCATTTTAGAGCATTTTAGAGCATTTAACGACGATTACGCAATAATTTATTGTCTCACCGGTGCGCCCAGATCCTTACAACTTTATGGCGGCGTTTGTTGAGCTGCAATTGGTCTATTAATAGTTTTTTAATGATTTTATCTTCGAGCAAATTTGCCAGCCAAAAAAAGTCCATCTTTTCCCCCCCCTCACTCTTCTAACGTCAGGGACTGCCCCAGAGCATATTCGCCCACACAACATCACGCACAACGCGACTGGACAACCCATTCAGCCGCTCACCCCGCTCAACGCTCAATCAATTATTTTATCCTCCGGCTCTTCCCGCAGGTGAACTTGTCACCTAGCCCGCCGCTTCACCTTCACCATGGCAACTACACGTTCCGGTGCCCGTCCCCGGTCCAAGTCGCGCTCTCGCTCCAAGTCCAAGTCGTCCCCTCTCAACCTGAACAATCTTAACACCACCCTCAAGCAAACGCTTGAATCCATCCCGCCCCTTGACGACATCGCCCAGAACATCCTCAACGACGTGATCCACCTCGACTCTCACCTTCCTCCCAAGACAGCAAACGCCATCAACAAGCTGTTCCTTGGCGAGCTACCCGATCAGAAATCCCGGCCTTCCGAGTTCCTCCCCCTCTTCCACAGCCTCCTCATAATGTCCCTAACCTCCGGAATGGTCTCCGCGATCCTGATCGTCGATCTAATCTTCGACTTCCCCTGCGCTCTCCACCAGGTCCTCGGTCTCGAATCCCGCGCCAACAACGCTTTCATATACTACTCTTCAATTCTGAACAGCCCCGTCATGACGTTCAAGACGCTCGGGGCGATGAACAGCGTGCTATACGGAAGCTGGCTTGCGCTTACGACGGGTAGCAAACTCACTGACCCTAAGTTCGAGAGAAAATTTCCCCTCAACCGTAGGTTTCAAATTATCTTCGGAATCTACGTCTGCATGACTTTGATATACTTGGCGTTCATAATCCCTCGCTATTTGCCCTTCATGCAGACCTACAGGAACGTTTTCCTCGGAGGCAGCCCCGTCGCGTTCATGGAGGAAGACTTCGAAAACTGGTGGGTTATCACGGTACTACGTCTGGTCCTTTTCACCGGTAACATCGTCGCTGTGGTCATGTGCATCCAGTGCATGAGGAAGTTGGTCCGATGCATCGAATAGAACACCGCCCCATCAAAATAAGAATATTTAAAGTTAAATTAAGTTATTCGGTAGCGTCAATGTTTTTTGCAGCAAATAAAAACGTGTGTATTACTATAAAACAACATTCAATGCGCATTCGTCGCGCTTCCCTCAAGTGTCGATCGAGATCATCCCAACATCTCTGTTGCCCTTCTTCACGGCGTTCATTCTACCCCAGAAAACCTTGACGTTTCCTCCTGGAACGACGTTGACCTTGCATACTGTTCCCTCGTCGAGGATTTTCTTGAGGTCGACAGTCTTCCCATCTCCGTCTTTGATGATGCATGCCGTCGAGGCCATTTTGAAGGTCGGGAAAGTGTCGAGCATCCACCCAGTCTTGTGGTCAGCCATGTAAACTCCCGTCAGCTGTTTCACCTTGACCTTGATCCCGCCCTTGTAGGGGTCCCTCTTGCACTGGTCCTTGAGCGTCACCCGCTCGTCTAGGACGCTCATGGTTTTCCACGTGCTGATGTTGTACGAGGGAAATTTGACGGACTTGGCGTACTTGCAGAGCTCTAAATATTCGAGTCGCTCCTTTTTCTGCTTCTCCACCCAGTCGTTGACCTGCTTCGTCACGTCCCCGGGAATGGTGAGCTGGTTGAGCAGGCTGCGACGAACGAGAACGAGTTAGAACAATTCCGCACACTCGGCTACACCCTCAAAAGCGTTTCTCACCTCTTGCACCGTCTCTCGTGCACCTCCGCCATCCTGAAGATGGCACTCCCCTCCGAGTTGAATCTGTAGCAGTTCTCGAAGACTAGGTGAAGGTCCCTCAGGAGCTCGGGGAGGATGTCGCCGTACTCGTCGTTATCTATTTTGTCGTTTATCCAGTCGTAGCACATGGGCTCCTCGATTACTCTCTCGTAGGCTTTGCCGTTGACGGCCTCCTTGAAGGCGTACCCGAAGTCGAATTCGATCAGAGAGTCGACTATTCCCTTGAGCATTTTTAGCATCTGCTGAGGCGCGACGTTCTGGATCTTGGCGCACGGCTTCACGTCGGTCTTGCACTTGTGGCACTTCCAGTCCACATCGGGGAGGTCGTCCTCGTTTACACCTATGCAGCCTGTGTGGTACGCGCGGGGGCAGATGTCGCAGCAGACCAGTCCTCCCCCCTGCTTGCAGACGAGGCAGTAGTCGACGTTCCCGTCCTCGATCACCAGCTCCGCACCTGGATCCTCAGTCGGGGGGGGGCGGGGGGCGAGCTTGCCGTTCACGTCGTCGGAGCGGCCCGACGTCCGCCGGGAACGGGTTCCCGTCCTTTTGCCGTTGCTGCCGCCGTTGAACCCCATCTCGACGACCTTGATGGTCTCGGTGTCGGAGTCGTACATCTCGACCTTGTAGACCTTGCTCTGCACGATACGAATAGGTTAGATATGTGATGCAAGGAGCGAAGCGAGGAGCGAAGCGACGAGTTGGCGTTCGTATTTCGACGCTTCGCCCCCTCGGGTTACAGGCCTGCGTTCGCTCCCTCAGCTCCTCACCTCTGTCCTTCTCCTCTTCCCCCCTCCCTGCTGAATCCCCTTCCCCCTCCCCCTCTTGTTCGTCCCCGTTAGAGTATTACTCGCCTTGTCCCTCTTCAGAAGTATAGCCTTCTCGATTTCCTCGAACTTACTAGCTTGTCCTTTCCTCTTATATTCCTCGTATTTCTTCACTTTAGCTTTCAATTTCTTCTCGCAGGATTTACACTCGCAGACGCATGAGCATACTGGGCATTGGAGTTTTAAGCTAGGGCCGGCCTTTTGGAGGCTTTCGATGGAGCGGGCGAAGCGGCTGAGGACGTGGTTCTTGCAGTACGCGTGGGAGCAGTCTGGGCCGAACTTTAGGCAAAGGCCATCTCCGGGTTTGTGGCACAGGTGGCAGATGAGCTTCTTCTCGAAGGTTAGGGAGGACTTCTTGGTGACGGAGGCGAAGAAGGCCTGGACCTCCCCGATGCTCTCGGTGAGGTCCGTGACGACGGGGTCCATTTTGAACTCGGGCTTGGGCTTGGAAGGGGAGTCGGCGCCGACGGCGTTGGGAGTGTCGGCCTGGGCCACCTGCCCAGCCCCGTACTTGCTATTGAACTTGATGGTGTTCTTGATGGTGTTGCTCTCGTCCTTGAAGGTCCTGAAGTAGTTGGGATTTGTGCTGACATCCTCCAGCGTCGGGGGCGGACCGATCCTGCGTGATGTTTTGATATTTGTTTTTTCGATTCGTCAGCGTGTTAGAAAATACATTGATTTTTATACCCTGGCTCTCATCCTCTCCTCTCTCTTGGTCTCTCACCTTCCCGTGTCCCATCTTTCTCCCTTGGCGTCATCATACGCCTTTAAAATATCGGCCACGATTCTCCCCTGCTCCTCCTCGTCAAGTCCGTACTTCTCCGCGACCTTCGCTCCCCATTGATCGAATCCCATCATCCCTTCATGTACCTCGAAGGTCGGTTTGAGGGTGACTTCTACGTCTCCGATTGGGAAGGTTATGTAAGGTGTAAATTTTGTAGTGGTTGAGGGAGGGAGGGTTGCGAGTGTTGAAGGGATCTGCATCATTGTCTGGTTGCGTAGGCTGCCTAGGTAACCTTGGAAGGAAGTGTTGCGGTAGACGCGGAGGGCGGAGAGGGGGGGGGGGAGGAGGTTTGAGGACAGGCTCTGGAGGGGGGTGCAGCCGTAGCGGAAGGTGTCTTCTTCCGTCAGCACGGACGTAAGGTGGGCAGGCGGGTTGAAGGAGTTCGGGTCCGAGGGAGGAGCCGGAGGGGGGTACGAGAGGGGTGCGGCAGTTGGCTGCGACGAGCGAACCAGAGAGCGAAGCAGCGAGTCGTTAACGAATTATGTTAGATACTGCAGCAAGATTCGGCATCCGTCGTCCCCTCACAGTCTCACCTGTCTGTACATTCCTCCGCTCGATCCACTGCCTCCGAAGTTCATCATCGGAGACTGCCTCTGCTGCCTCGGGCTGACCTTAGACGGGATGCCTTCCTCGTACACTGCCGGGGCTGAAACGGATGAAGAAGAAGCGTTCATCATCTCGGCGAGACGCTGACCGAAGTCGTCGATGTTACGCTGGGACTCTGCTTTATTTATTTTGCCTCTGTCCTTTCTGTCGCTTCCTGACATGGTGGGGGTGTTGGCGCCGCTTGTGGCGGCGCTGCCGCCGCTCCTGATAGGGTTACTGCTGCGCTTCTTTTCGCTGACGTTGTTGTTGTTGTTGTTGTTGTTGTTGTTGTTCGTGGGTTGAGTGGATGGAGTAGACGGTTCTGTCGAAGCTGTCATCGCAGGCTCGGTATCCTGCAGCTCAGTATCCTGCGGCTTAGTATCCTGCCTCGGCACCTGAGGGGGCTGAGGAGGAGTGGTCAGCTGCATCTCAAACGGCTCGTCGATCTCTATGGACACCTGTGAATCCATGTCGTCGTCCTTCGTAGCTGTATCAGCTGCGGTATCGGCTGACAGGCTTTGGTTTTGTGAAGTGGGATCAGAATGTAGGGAGGATTGTTCCGATGTCATTATGAATTGCTTATAATTATTGATACGGTGGACGTATCGGCAGTTTAATTAGTTTTAGTTGCGGTTCGTATTATTCTTGTCTGATTTGAACGTCTATATTCAGTGTAAACGTGTCGAATTGGTGTCAAATACACACTACTGCTGACGAAGGCTTCCGGCGGCCGAAATAGCGGAGGCTCTAAACTCAACTCTAGAACTGACTGAAGGCCACGACGGCAGTTTCTATTATTAAATAATAAAAGCAATGTCGTATCAGAGTGGAGTGGAGCTGGTTTCAATGAAGACCGGTCGACTTTCACTGAGTGGAAAAGACGGAAAATGATAATAATTGGAGGGATGTGGGAGGAAGCTGGCTGAGAAATGAGAGGATCGATTCGAGGATCGATTCTTATCCTTCGTAAACGATAATATCGCACGCCGATAATCTCATCGCAACCGTGTTATACTTCTCTTTATTACTCGCTATAGTGAGTGAGTGAGTGAGCGCGTATTTATTGAAAAAGGGTACTACAATCGACTGCTCAAAATGGCCCTACCCCGCCGTTCAACTCAGGCTGTCCCTCCTCCTTCTACCGTTCCTCCTATAAGACCTCCCAGTCACCCTAACCTTGCGTGTTTCAATCCTAGCCGTTGGTTAGCTTATTTAGACGGTGATGTTAATAGAATATACACAACAACAGACGAGGACACAAATGATGGCCCGTACAAAGAGGGACTGGGATTCAGTGAGAGCGCCGCTGACGGCCAAGCAACCGATGACATCGGCTACACTGGACTCTACTCCTTTCCGAATGATGTTCCTTTGAATGATAAGAACCCTAAAAAAGGGCCAGGTTCAGACCCCATGCTCTTCTTGACGACTAAAACCGGCTGGCAATACCAATTGTCTCTCGGCCGCAGACTCTCTGAAGGCTCCGACCTAGTCCAGATAAACACCGTAACAACCTACCCCTCCGGCTACGTCGACTTCGTAACCGGCCCTTCCACCATAGTAACAATCTCCCCCCAAGGCACCTCCTCCTCCTCCCCCTACTCCCCCACACCCCCTTTATCCCCCTCCGATACCATCCTCTCCAAACACGGCTCCTACGTAATAACCTCCTCAGGAACAGTCTACTCCTCTTTAAAAAAGCTCTGCACCTGCGCTTCAGAACCCAACGAACTAGCTAGTAAAATCTCCTCTTTAGGTTCAGGTTTATTCCTGATCCTCTACTCCTTAACGGAAGATTCCCGCGCCGTAACTCGAGGTAAAATCCTCAATTCAAACGGAGACACAATATTCGATTTTAATGGTTTCGATGTATGCTCTTTCTTCGAAGACTATCAAATAAGTGATATACAGTTCAGCGTTTTACGGACTAGTAATCATGTTCTTATTAGTTGTAATGCTAGTAGTACGGTGACGGTGTTAAAGATTGTAGGGGAGGTGGTTGATTTCGTTGATTTTGAAGATGAGATTATGAGTGAACCTGTTGATGATGAGGAGACAAGGGTTACTTGCCTCGGGTTGTTCGAGGGGGGGATTGTTGTGGCTGGGGGAGGGGTTAGGGTTTGGGAGTGGAAGGGGGAGAAGGTTGGGGAAGGGATTGTGGAGGATAAACCTGAGAATATTGTGGAGGGGGTTGAAGAAGGTGACGTACCCGAGCCTGAACCGGCTCCGGCTCCCGCTCCCGCTCCGGCTCCCGCCCCCGCTGGAGGTTTCTCCTTCGGTTCGGGAACTTCAGCTCCAGTGTTCGGTTCAGGCACTAGCACGAGCTTCAGCTTCGGAGGCGTCGCCGCTGCGGCCTCCACAGACAAAGTCGGAGGCATCGAAACCAAGCCTCTCTTCGGAGCAGCCACAGCAACCAAGACTGCGGTGGGAGGTATAGCGACGAAACCGCTCTTCGGAGCGGCGTCTACGACGACCCCGGCCACCTCCAAGCCCACAGGAGGCATCGAAACGAAACCCATCTTCGGGTCATCTACCTCTACCTCGAGCTCCGGCTTCGGCGCCCTCGCAAAATCCGCGTCTGTAAATTCGGGCTCCCCCTTCGGCGCCCCGTCCGCGAAGCCCACGGGTGGAATAGAGGCGAAGCCCATCTTCGGCTCGTCGACTTCGACGCCGTCGACAGGAGGCTTCGGAGCCCTCGCTAGTAAGAGCGCTGATAAGCCTTCGTTCGGTTCACTTTCACCCGCCCCAACGTCAGCTGGCAAACCAGCCTCCGGTTTCACGTTCGGAGGGGCTGCGGCTGCGTCAACGGGCGGCTTCGGTGCCCTCGCGAAGTCCGGTGAGAACAAGACTGGATTCTCCTTCGGTTCCCTTTCTCCTGCTCCGACTTCCAGCACAAGCAGCGCCACCAAAGTCGGAGGGATCGAGACTAAGTCACTTTTCGGGTCAGGCGGGGGTTTATTCGGTTCTACGACGTCACCGGCACCGAAGACTTTCGGCTTCGGGGCCGACCCAGCTCTCACTCAGGGAAGTCCCAAGGTCAGTCCCAAACCTTCGCCTGAGTCCAAGAAGGAAGAACCCAAAAAAGAGGAAACCAAAAAGGAGGCGAAACCACCCGCCAAGTCCTCAGCCTATCCTCCCATGTCCAAGACGGCTCCCAAAAATCCATTCGCTGCGGCGCCTGCACCTGCTCCTGCGGCATCCAAGCCCGCGGCGAAGCCAGCAGCATCCAGCGCGTACCCTCCGATGTCCAAGACGGCTCCCAAAAATCCATTCGCTGCGGCGCCTGCCCCTGCTCCTGCGGCATCCAAGCCCGCGGAGAAGCCGAAGGCGTCCAGCGCGTACCCTCCGATGTCCAAGACGGCTCCGAAGAATCCGTTCGCTGCGGCGCCCGCGCCTGCGCCTGCGGCCGCCAAATCGACCGGCGGCTTTTCTTTCGGATCGCCGCCAGCCGCGGCGCCTGCACCTAGCTCGGGCGGCTTCTCCTTCGGATCAGCCGCTGCTCCTGCTCCTGCGCCTAGCGTCGGTGGCTTCTCCTTTGGTTCCGCGGCTCCAACTCCGGCTCCCGCGCCCGCCGCCGCCGCTAAGCCCAAACCCGCCGCGTCCAGCGCCTACCCTCCGATGTCAAAGGCGGCTCCTAAAAACCCGTTCTCTTCAACGAAGGCTCCTGCGCCTGCGCCCGCAGCCGCCAAGCCCACTTCCGGGTTCTCCTTCGGCTCCCCCGCCGCGGCGCCGACTTCAACTTCAGGGTTCTCCTTCGGATCCCCCGCGCCTGTTCCTGCCCCCGCCCCCGCAGCTGCGGCGAAACCAAAGGCGAAGGCCAGTTCCCCGTATCCGCCGATGTCCAAGGCGGCACCTAAAAACCCATTTGCCGCACCTGCATCAGCACCTGCACCTGCGCCTGCCACCGGCGCTACCAAGAAACCCGCCAACAAGAGCAACAGCGAATTCCAAGACGAAATCAAAACGCTCATTGACTCGTTCCAAACTGTCCTCACCGACCTCCGCACCCCGCTCCCGCCCCCGCCCTCCAACCTCAACTCGTCATCCGTCGACGGCCTGACCGTCGATCTGATGAAGCTTCGAAGTAAGCTATCAAAACTAAGCGACGACATGACCGAGCGTCTCAACGCCGCTGTCGTCGTGAAGAGCCAGAGAACCGACCTGCTGCGGCAAATAGCGGCGTCGCAGGGCCTCCTCGACGCGAACAGCTCCTCGTCGAGCGGTGTGCTGCAGAACCAACCCTTGGGAGAGGAGGACGCGGAGACTCAGAACAAACTCTCGACCCTCGTGGCCAAGGTCGAGGAGGAGGTTGACTACGTCAAAAGCAGGGTCAAGCTGGAGACGAATCTTTTCAACTACGATCGCAAGTCCGACTTCCGGGTCAACAGGGTGCTGGAGAACTTGCCTCACATGAACCAGATCAACAATTCCCCCAACAAGGCGAAGGACGACGGACTCGAGGGGAAGAAACTGCTCTTTGCGGCCCTGAAGAACAGCTACGACAAAGCGAGAAAGACGCTGTCGAGGGTGTCGCAGCTGGAGGACCGGGCCGCGAGGCTGCGGGAGGAGGAGGAGAACATCGCCGCCGATACCTCCACCAACAGCAGCCGCTTTGGGTTGGACATCACCAGCCCTAAGAGCTCCAGGCAACTCACGTTCTCCCCCAAACCCACCAAGTTCATGACCCTGACGAACGGCGGCGAAACTACGCCGAATCTTGACAAGGGCGCCCTTGTCGAGGGCGAAGACGATGCGAAGGCCGCGGAATTGCAGCGTGCCATCGACGACGCCGTGGTCGCCTATCAAACTCGGAATGTACCGGCGCCCGTCCGCCGCTTCGAGCGGAAGGTGGACGTCTTCTCACCGACCGTTGCGAAGAAGACGGGAGGCTGGAGGGAGAAATTCTCCGCCGAGGCTCCCTCGCTCATGAAGAGCGCCGGCGACTTCGCGTCGCCGCTCGGCACCAAGGGCATCGTCGACGCGAACGAGCCCAAGGGAGATCAGGGCACGCCCATCGCGGCCTTCTCTCCGTCGCCGCGCAAGCAGATAAATGCGAAGACGTTCGCCGGACAGAGCATGACCAACCTCTTCGGCATCAGTCAGGAGGGGCTCGAAGAGACTAAAAAGGCCAAGGAGGCCGCCGAGAAGAAACAGAAAGAGGAGGCCAGCAAGCCCATGGCGGAAACAGCCGCGGCGCCAGCGCCAGCGCCGCCCATGAGCAGTAAGGCCCCCTCGACCAACCTTTTCGGCCTCGACTCCAAGAAGGAGGATTCCCCGAAGAAGAGCGGCGGAGGTTTTACATTCGGCGGCGACAAGAAAGAGGAGGCAAAGAGCGAATCTAAGCCAGCCGCAAAGAGCGCTGGCGGAGCTTTTTCGTTCGGCTCTCCGGACGCCAAGAAGGAGCCCGACAGTGCTGCCACGAGCGGTGGGTTTTCGTTCGGGGCGAAGAAGGAGGAAAGCAAGCCGGCTGAGGTCAAAAAGGAGGAAAGCAAGAAGGAAGAAGGAGGGAAAACCGGCGGGGCGTTTTCTTTCGGGGGCTTGGGGGGCGGATTAGACGCGCCCGCGAGCAGCAGCGCCAACCCGTTCGACACCAAGTCGGCTGCTCCTGCTCCTGCGCCTGCGCCTGCTCCTGCCGCGGGAGGCACAGACTACAACAAACTTTTGACCGAGTTTTACCAAAAGCACAATCCCTCGAAGGTCGGCGAGGTCGGGAAGACGCTGAGCAAGTACGCAGGGAAGGAGGCGGAGCTATTTGGAAAGCTCGCCAACAAGTACAAGGTAGCCAACCCGCTAGGCGGCGGGGCAGCGGCGCCAGCTCCGGCTGCTGTGAACCCGAGTCCTTTCGGGGGAGGAGGCTTTGGAAACACTGCTGCGGCGCCGTCTCCTAGTCCCTTCGGAAATAGCGCGGCGGCACCAGCGCCCAGTCCCTTTGGAAACAGTGCGGCGGCACCGGCCCCAAGTCCCTTCGGAAATAGCGCCGCTGCACCAGCGCCCAGTCCCTTCGGAAACAACGCGGCGGCACCGTCTCCGAGTCCCTTCGGAAACAATGCCGCCGCGCCGTCGCCCAGTCCCTTCGGAAATACTGCCGCGCCGGCTCCAAGTCCCTTCGGAAGCAATGCTGCGGCTCCGTCCTCGAACCCGTTCAACTCTGGTGCTGGCGCCGCACCGTCTCCTTTCGGTATGAAGACGCCGTTCGGCGGTGCTGGGGCCAGTCCTTTTGGAGGGGGTGCGAGCAACGCGCCGGCACCTGCCGCCAATCCGAGTCCATTCGGAGGAGGAGGAGGCTTCGGGGCGCCGCAGCAACAGCAGCAGCAGCAGCAGGGGGGCGCTGACTACCGCAGTATTTTGATGAAGTTCTATCAGGAAAAGAATCCCCAGAAGATCAACGAGGTTGACAAGGTCCTCATGAAGTACAAGGGCCAAGAGCCCAAGCTGTTCGCCAACCTGGCCAAGAAGTACAACCTGCCGCCGACGTATTTCAGCAACGCTGTCGCAGGAGGAGGAGGAGGCGGCGGCTTCGGAGGCGGGGGTGGTGGAGGAGGCTTCGGAGGCGGGGGCGGAGGGGGGTTCGGAGGCGGAGGGGGCTTCGGAGCTGGCACGACGCAGCTAGGAGGGAGCCTGCCCGGCGGAGGGTTCGGCGGAGCGGCCGCTCCGGCCTTCGGAAGTGGAGGGGGTGGAGGCGGATTTGGTGCCGCCGCCCAGAGCGGAGGGGGGTTCGGAGCCGTTGCCCAAGGCGGTTTCGGTGGAGCATCGAGTGGGTTCGGGGGGGGCGGGGCAGCCTTCGGTGGCAACCCGCAATTCTCACAGGCCCGAAGATAGATTAAAAACTAACGCTAGCGAAATATTATTAAAAAACAATCATTACTTTTCTTAGGTCGTCGGCGGCTAATGAGGCTACCGGAGAGAACGGAGGTAGGTGACTACCTCAGTTGTTGTATCTTCATCTCCACTAACGTCAATGTCGGAGGGGACTAGCTTGGAGCAATTGTAGAAGACATTGGCACCAAACGTTTGAAGCGAGTCCGGGACCTTCATCTCTCTTAAACTTGTGCACTGTGCGAAGACATTGTTACCTAATTATTGGGCGTTCGTGTGGAGGAGGTCGACGTTTTTTAGGCTGCGGCCATAAGCGAAGGAGACTTCGCCAATTGATGTTAACGACTTTGATAACTTTATTTCTTTCAAACTACTGCATTGCATGAAGGAAAAATCACCGATGCTTGTAATGCCTTCGGGTAAGTCTACAACGACGAGAATGGAGGCGTACTTGCAGACACGATCTCCGACCTTCGTAATATTCAGAAGGAAGACGACCTTCGTCACCTGCTTCATCCTATCCCACCTCGCATAAGCTTCATCAGTACTTATATTATTCCCTCCATGAACAATAATCTCGCCGAAAGGCTCATCTTCCAACTCAGTCAGCTTCTTCTCCGCTACCTTGTGCCATTTTTTATCAAGCCAGCGCATCGCAACTAAAGTATCAACCATGACGAAACCAACGAACAGCCGCCGGAAATCGTCTGTATGCATGAAATCATCACCTCCGACAACGGCGGCAGACTCTTTAGCGTCGGGCTCTTTAGAGCCTTCAGATAATTCTGTATCGTCACATCCGTCTGCTAAATCGTTAGGATTAGCTACCTCAAGTACATTCGAGAGATCTTCAGACGTTCTCTTTGACATATCGTTAAATAATAAATGATAAAAGTCGTCTATTATCTTTTGCAGGACAATCACACAAAAAGGTTCATCAATTTGTATCGATAATTCATCTCACGAACGATTCTACGCGGTTATATTGACAACCACGCGTGTTGTCATCTCTTCAGGAGCCGAGAATGAGTAGGAAAAGGGGAGTGATAGACGAGGGGGAACAGAATGAGGAAGGCAATGAGAATTTGCCAATTTCGATGACAGTGGCGACTGATTTGAAGGCAATCCAACGCTGCATACCCGCGTTCGCGGTGGCGTTTTCGGGGGGTTTCCTGGTCTCAGTCTTAGACCCGTTCCAGACGCAGCTGATTATTGCATTTGATCTCTGCGGTTGTTCGAAGAACATCTCGGAGATACTCGTCGACAACAGTTGCTACACGTGCAAGTCCGGAGAGACCGTCGTGGCGGTCATAAATCTTCTCCTTTTCGTAGGGGCAATCCTGGGTTGCCAATTAACCAGGATTTTCTCCGAGTACGGGAGGGTGGTCCTACTCAAGTTAATCGCTGGGTTTATAATACCGGGGTCGCTATTGTCCGCTTTGGCTCCGACTGGGTGAGAAATCTGCGAGGCGAAGCGACACCACCATCACCGTTACATAATTCTAACTCGTTACGCCTCGCTCCACTCGTTGCAGCCTGGCGGGGGGGTGGGCTCAAGTCGCGGTGGGTCGGTTCGTGGCTGGGATTGGAATGGGATGCGTGTGCGTTGGCTGTCCGATGTACATAGGCGAGATGTCGCCGAATTCGATTCGAGGAAAACTACAAACGATTTCATGGGTAATGCAATCATCCGGCTCCTGGTTTGCAGTAACCCTCGGTCTCGCTGTACAGAACCCTCCCGGATCGTCAGACTATAACTTCGCGTGGTTCACGCAGAATTGGTGGAGGTTCGTAGTCTTCCTCCCCGTCGTAATTTCCCTCATTGCGTTGATAATGCTCTCGGACGTTTCTGAAACGCCTTACATTCTCCTCAAGAGGGGGTCGAGGGAGGCTGCGATGGCAGCATGCGAGGATATCCACGTTGAGGAGGACGTCGAGAAAGAGTTCGAGGCCGTCGTCCACTCCGTCGAAATTAGTCGGAACAAGAAGAAGCCCCTCGAGCTAATGAGAGAGAACCGAGAGTACGTGCACGCTCTTCTCGTCGGCGCGTGTCTTGGATTTCTTCAGAATCTGTCCGGCGCACGCAGTCTTTTAACGTCGAGCTCGCGTATAATCGTACAAGCAGGGTTCAGTGCTCGCTCGGCGAACTTCCTAACCTTCGCTTTGCTCGGCGTGAACGTGTTAGCGACTGTGGCAGCGACATTCATCATGGACAGCTGGGGGCGAAGAAAGGTTCTAATACTCTCATTCACCGGACAAGCTCTCACGGCTATCATCGGCGCCGTCCCTTTCTACGTTTCTCCCAACGCCGACAACGCGGTTACGACGGTCGTGTCGTTATTCGCGTTCTTGGCTACGTACGCGTTCGGGGTGAGAGACAGCGAGGAGCGAAGCGATGAGAATGTGATGTGTTCACGTAATATTGTATTAACTAACTCGTCGCTTCGCTCCTCCTTCGCTCCTCGGCAGGTGGGTCCAATACCTTGCATGTATTTGGGGGAGATTTTTCCGCTTGACTTCAAAGGATTCGGGATGAGCGTGGGGGCGAGCGCGAACTGGACTGGGATATCGATCACGACGTTCATTGTTCTCTCGTCGTCGAACACTGTCATATTTAGCATGTTCACGATCGTGAGTGTGATCGCCGCTATATTCACGGCTGTATTCGTTAGGGAGACGAAGGGGAAGAGCGTGATGGGATCCCCTTACTTTACTGAAGCGAAGGAGATGGGTGGCGGCTGACATGAGTAGTTGGGGGGTGATTTTGTTTGTTTGAAGGCAGCCGAAATAGGTCAATGACGATCGTTAAGTCGAACCGAGTCCACGATTCCGAAAGCAAGAAACAAATTTAATAAGCAAAATCGAGATTTTTCTTCTCTTAACCCTAACCCTAATAATCCGCGTGTCGCCTACGACGATGGAGAATTATTGTATAGAGCGGAGGTAGGCGACTACCTCAGTTGTTGTATCTTCATATCCACTAACGTCAATGTCGGAGGGGACTAGCTTGGAGCAGTTGCAGAAGAGATTGATACCAAACTTTTGAAGCGAGTCCGGGAACTTCATCTCTCTTAAACTTGTGCAACCAGCGAAGGCATAGTCACCTAATTCTAGGACTTTCGTGTGAAGAAGATCGACCTGTTCTAAACTGGAGCAACTATCGAAGGATCGAAAACCAATAGATGTTAACGACTTTGGGAACTTGATGTCTTTCAAACTACTACAGCTATTGAAGGAACTTTTAAAGATACTTGTTATGCCTTCGGGGATGTCTACAACAACGAGAATGGAGGCGTACGCGCAGGCACGATCTCCGACCTTCGTAATATTCAGAAGGAAGACGACCTTCGTCACCTGCTTCATCCTTTCCTTTCTCGCATCAGAATAAACTTTACTAATACTTATATCATTCCCTCCATGAACAATAATCTCGCCAAAAGGCTCATCTTCGAACTCAATCAGTTTCTTTTCAACGACCTTGTGCCATTTCCTATCAAGCCAGCGCATCGCAACTAGAGTATCAACCATAACGAAACCAACGAACAGTCGCCTGAAGTCGTCTGTATGCATGAAATCATCACCTCCGATAAGCGGGGAATCGTCGGCAGCAGAATCCAACTCTGAGCCTTCAAATACTTCCTCCTCGTCTTCGGCGACATCTAAACTGTTCGGATCTGGTATCTCAATTGCATTCGGGAGATCTTCAGACGTTCTTTTTGACATATCGATAAATATGATTTTTCGCTATTTTTTCAGGCTATTTCCAAAAAGAAAAAGGGCGAGGGCAGCAAAGAAAAGAAAAGTACAAATTCGCCTTACCTCGCTTCGAACCGACAGAAACCAAAACGCGCTCCTTTTATATAACCAATCAGGGCTCCCCAACAGAACTCTAGCAGAACCCCCCCGCGCTAAGGACAATGTTTGTAACCTCTGCCCGAGACCGCCTGCTTACAAGTGCTTCGAATCGCTTTGGAGATTTAGGAGATTTCATTGAGAGAAGGCCATGGGTCGTCATTTTGATGTCCACACTGATGGCGATTCTTTTCGGAATGGTAAGCTTGGGACGGACAGTGTCGGCGACAAAAAGCTTTTTGCTCCACAACAAAACTCCCGAGTCACTCCGCCATTTTTCTCCTGACATCAACTCACTCAAAATCGAAATATTCGCCTTTATCCTTCTCCCCAGGGCGCTGGCGGAGTTGTCCTCGAAACCGAGGGCGTCTATCTCTGGATCCCGACGACCTCGGAAACCTACACAAACTTCTTATCGTACAATGACGCGTTCCAGGCGGGGGCAAAGCTTAACTTCCTCAACTTCATCGTCAGTGCGGAAGACGGCGGGAGCGTCTTGAGAAAGGACTTGCTGGTGGAGGTGGTCGACCTGCACCACAACGTCACTGTTGACTTCGTTTCTCCGAAGGGCGAGTCGTTCCAGGATCATTGTTTCAAGTCGTCAGTTGCGTTACACGGGGTCGATTCGCCGTGCGAGCAGACCACATTCCTCCAGCTCTTCGATTACACCGACGCTGGGATCCCTGCCGCCGAGGCGGATATTCTCGCAGCCGTTAACACTGCCAACAGCGTTTCGTCGGTGGCCTCCTCTCTCGGCGGCCTCACCTACAGCGATTCGGATCAGACTGCGATTACTGGGGCGAGCACGATGATAATGGCCTACGCGCTCAAGAATCTCGATGCGAGCCAGATCGATTACGAAACTTACATTGTCGAGCAGACCCTGCCGGAAACGTTGAAGGAACTCTATCCGAAGTTAACAATTCAGCGGTTGTCCAGCGTGGCTTTTGACGAGGAAGTGAAGAAGTTGGTCGTCGATGATATGCCGCTGTTCATGGGCGCGATATACATCATCATAATCTTCTTGGCGCTCACGTTCGGCCCTCTGACAAGGGCCAAGAACAGGGTGCTGCTGAGCTTCGTCGCTCTTCCTCAGGTGATCCTCTCCCTGATGTTCGCAACAGGCTGCCAAGGCTTCTTCGGCGCCAAGATATCTACGCTCAACTTCCTGATCGGCTTCATTCTCGCCGGCGTCGGCGTTGACGACATGATCGTCGTCGAGGAATTTTACGCTCGTGCCAGGGCGAAGAACAGCAAGAGCGTCATGAGGGACACGCTATCGGAGGGCGGGATGGCGGTATTTCTGACGAGCTTCACGGCCGTCGTCGCGTTCCTGGTCGGAGCGTTCGTCGACCTCCCCGCTGTCCGATCGTTCTGCGTGTGCGCTGGCCTAGCGTTCGGTTTTAATTTCGTGATGAACGTGACGTTTTTTCCCGCTTTCCTGCTCCTCGACGAGCGCCGCTGCTGCTTCCCTTCGTGCTGCTCGTGCTGCGTCGGCAGAGCCCACGAAGAGGAGGGGCAGAACGGTGACGGAGACGAAGACAAGGAGGGAGAAGTGGTTGTCGTCGAGAAGCCACCCTCTCTCGTCCAGTCTTTCTTCAAAAACGTCATCTGCCCAGCTCTCGAGAAGCCGCCCGTCCAAGCGCTTGTCATGATCGTCACCTTTGGCGCGGCTGTAGGCTCACTAGTCTACGGCCTGGACATCGATGTTGGCCTCTCTGTCACGGAAGTGGTCCCTGACTCGAGTTACGCCGTGACGTTCTTCGACACTCTCGAAGAAAAGTTCACCTCGCAGGTGAAGATCATGTGCTTCAGCGCCGAAGGTATCGACTTCTCCTCCTCCACGGACGTCGGCAAACTCACCGAACTCTTCGACGACATTGAAGTAATTCCTACCGTGCTTGGACGAGTCGGAAGGTACTCTGGTCACTGGCTCCTCCACTACCAAGCGTACCTCACCAACAACGGCCTCGATCCCTACACCGACTTCGGCAAGAGCTACGTTGACTTCTTGGAGTCCAGTACGTGCAACAGCATGCCCTGCGATGTGTACGCGATGGACGTGAGAGGTGTGATCGAGTCGGGCGAGCTCAAGTCTGTCGCTCAGTCTCGTTTCTTCTTCGAGGAGGTGAACGACAGTGAGGAAATGCGTCAACCTTTTTTTCGTTATACTAACCCTCTTAATGCTTCCTCTTTCTTCGCTCAACGCAGATTTCGCCAACGGAGACCTCCGAGGTTTGGAAGGTCTACAAAGAGCTCAAATCGCTACAAACTTCTAGCGGGTTGGGAGGCTACTATTTCATCGAATTGTTCATGTACGCAGAAAACGATTCGCTGATGTTCATGTACCTCTTTAGATCTCTCGGCGTCACTCTCGTTGCCGTGGCGACTGCGATGTTCATCTTCACCGACACCGCGTCAACAATCTATATCACCCTCTGCGTTTGCTGCATCGACTGCCATCTCCTTGGCTTTGCTCGTGTCTGGGACACTCGGTTGAACTCGGTTTTGTTCACGACTTTCATCATGTCAGTTGGTTTATCAGTCGACTACTGCGTGCACATCGCCCATGCTTACGTCCATGCGGAGGAGAAGACCGATCCTACGAAACGACTTAAGGAGGCGCTGATGTCGTTGGGACCGGCCGTATTCAAGGGAGGTTTCACTACTCTTTTGGGAGTCTGCCTCCTCTCGCTCGCCTCTTCGAGTGTCTTCAGGATGTTCTTCAAAATGCTTTTCCTTACCGTGATCTTTGGAGTCCTACACGGAGTCTTCAGCCTACCAGTTTTCCTTTGTCTTCACCAGAAGCTGATGAACAGACTTGGGTTAGGCCATGGGGATGGCAAAGGCGGCAGAGGAGAGAAGGCGAAGATGGAGGAGGAGGACGATAGCAAACTTTAAAAACTGTCTGAGTGTGTTTTACTTTTTCCAATAGAGTAGTTGTTTTCTTTTGAACAATTCATCGCCCTTCAAACTCCCAAACCTCCCTCCTCCTCCCCTTAACAACCATAACCCCTCCATCCCAATACTCCACCTCCCTACTCTCTTCCCCCTCAACTCGAATAGGATAATCTTTATAAACCGATAACATTTTTAAAACGTCCTCGTCTGCCCATGAATTTTCAGGAAGCGTCAAAGAGAGAGAGGAAGGTAACAACTTGTAAGAGTTTAAGGTGTAGGAAACGTTACCTGCGGTTATGACGTGGAGTTTTATTTCGGATTTTTTTAAGGTTATGGTTGTGTTTTTTAGGAAGGTGGAGTTGGAGAAGGTTAGAGTTGAGGAGAGGAGAGTGTAGGGGAGGCGGGGGAGGGGGTGGAAGGTTAAGGTTGAGAGGGTTGGTGTGATGAGGGGGGGGGAGGAGGGGTGGAGGGACCAGGTGCCGAGGAGGTGGGAGGGGAGGGAGGGATAGGGGGGGAGGTGTGGGGGTGGGGCGATGGAGAGGAGGAGGGAGAGGGAGTTTGAGGGGAGCTGGAGGAGGCGGGTTGAAGGTGGTGGAGGGGAGGGACGGAGGTAGGAGGGGACAGGAGGCAGATTTGAAAGAAAGAGGAGGATAGATAGAGTGAATGTTGATAGAGCTGATATGTTCATTGTGCACATCGAGCGTTATATATATATATATATATATATGTCGTTCTGGAGAAGAGTGTTAGAGGGATAAAGGTTATGATAAAGGTTATGATGGTATCTCGCGTTTCTTTTGATGGTTATTTACTTGAAATATCGGCCGTCAGCGAATTCTCAGAGCTACTGTAGCGACCTACCACAAAGACGAACTCGGCGCCCCCCTGCGGCTCGGCAACGACAGCGTCTTCAGCATTTATTGACGTACCAGAGATTTGCAAATTATTTTGCCTTCGGATCTTTTGCCTTGGCCATGGGGAGAGATGGAGGAGGAGGACAATAAAAAACTTTAAGAACTGAGCGTGTTTTACATTTTCAAAAATACGTGTCATTTGCTGCTTTGATTCTTTGTCACAGCGAACCTTGTTCGTTCTCGGGCTCAACATTTAATTGATTTGAGCCGTCATTAGAACAGGGAGGTGGAACGTCTTATCTGTGCATCTTTCACTACGTTTAGAAATCGAATCCCTTTCTATTTTTTCGGTTTCGAGAGTTTGGCGTTAGCGGGGTGAATTCGGACTCGTCATCCTCGTATACGTTGTCGTCAACGCCCCCACCCTCCATCAGATTCAACACTTTGCCTCCGTCAGGGCTGCTCAGAAGGAGGTCGTTTCGTGTACCCCCTTCACCGTAAAGAGGCTTCATCTTTCCCTGCCTGAGCTTAGCGTGCTCGGCGAACCTCGGAAGGGTGAAGGCAATGAGTCCAAGGGCAGCAAACACGATTCCAACAATACCTCCAGGCTCCGTGTGGATGGTGTGCAGCTCGTCGAGATACGCAACGATGCCAACCATGACCGCCGTCACGATGAAGAAGAACAAGCCAATCATGTCGGAAGTGAAAATGGACTGCTTCCGCAGCTTTGTAGCGTACTGCTCATCCGTCACGCCAGGAGGCAGGTTGGCGTGTTGGGCGGGGCCGTAGGCGATGGTCATGTCGCCCTTTTCCTTGGCTAGCTTCAATAGGGCTTTATGCTCTGCCGCTGTTTTACCCTTGCAGGAAGCCCCGAGGACTCCCGAGTTGGGTCAGAGGCGGGATTTTGTGAAGTAACCCAGCATAGCACACGCTCCGCCGGGGACTAGCACGACAAGGTGGACTGCGGGATGGACTCTTTCGAACATGTTGATAGCCATCTCGGTGACTAGGGTGATTCCCCCAGTAACATTTCGGGTTTTCTTGAATTCCTCCACCTGCCAGGGTTCCATGTTCGCCGACTTGAATTCCTTGGAGGGGTCGTCGGGATCGGGGTCTTTGATTTCGTTTGCGTGCGTTGGGAGATCGGAGTCTTTCTTATACTTGGCGGACGACGGTGATGGCTCGATCTCGGTCTTATCCCCGATGATTTGACGGACAAAAGTGTTGTCGAACAAAGAAAGATCATCAGAGGGCAGTGCCTGGTTGGACATGTTGATGTTGTCGAGGGAGGTTATATTGTAAGCCACGGATAGATACAGCCTCGCGCGGAGGAACTTTTTCTTCGCCCCGAAAGTTGGGATGAGCGCTTCATTTTTGAGATCGTCTTCGAGAATGTCAAACAGGCTCATGCCGTCGATCTCGGCCTCCTCAAATGCCGCAGTGTAAGCGGACAACCCAAGGGACGATAGCCACATCGCCACATCGCCTTGGGACCACTTAAGCGGCTGAGTGTGCTTGAGAGCCTCCGGAACCTTGGCCTCCTCGAGGAGAAGGCTAAGATCCTGCTCTTTGACGCCTCTCCGGGAAGGCATAAGGGAAAGGCTGTTGCGACGAGCGTAGCAAAGCAAAGCAAAGCGATGAGTTAACATTAACGTTCATGTCATGACGAGCTCTAACATTGCGAGTTCCAACATTGCGTTGCTCACCTGTTCGCAATCTGTCAGGGTGTTTTTAAGCTCATTGGATGAATCTTTTTGGATTTGTGGGGGTTCGGGGCGCGTGGTGGCCCCTTCATCTAAGCAGTTTTGGGCGGCAATGCTGTTTTTGTGACGGTGTAAAAGCTTTCAGCCAGTGTTCAGACAGAGGGGGTGGGGAAGGGAGCCTGGGATGATTTTTTGTTGGGGAATCATATTGCAACATTCCTGGCCCGCCAATCATTATCGCCAACGTCCCTGACCGCCGCCATCATCTGTAACAAAACAAGTAATCGATCGAACAATTAGCAGTGGAAGGCCGATCCTTCAAGCACGCTCATGGAGCTGAGCAACGAGGCCCGCAACGAGGAGGCTGAAGAAATGGACTGCAAGCAGGACTGCGACTGCGAGCAATCGCACTTGGAATTGGCTTCTCGGGCTTGGGGTAAACGTCCCGGATGGTCGCTCGACACGGGTGCCGACGGCGGCGCAGAGGGAGTATTGTTCGACGAAAGCGGCAGGATCGTCGAAGTCGACTGGAGCGGTAGAGGCCTCGTCGGTCCTTTCTCCTCCTCACTATTTCGCCTAACGGGTTTGAGAAAGCTGCGCCTGAATTCGAATCGAATAACCGGTGAAGTTCCCTCATCTATAGAGTTGCTGTCGAACTTGAGAGCTCTCGGCTTGAACCACAACGACATCACTAGCGTCCCCTCTACCCTCTCCTCCATGACGTCTCTAAAAGGTCTAGGCGTCAAGAATAATAAAAATCTTCACATACCATTAGATCAAATGACCCTTCTCTCCTCTCATCTAAACTTCTTCCTTCACCCCCCACAATCCCTCTCAGACGTTTCCCCAGTCCCTATCCGCGACGACGCCTCAAACATCCTCTTCCACACAACCTCATCAATAAAAAAATCCCTAACTCTCTACCTAAAAATTCTAACCTCTAAAATATTAAAAAATCAACCCATCGACCACTCTTCCTTCTTAACCCTCCAAAGCCACATGCGCCTTGGCACACAGCGTTCTTCCCTCTTCTTGAATCCTGCGGCGTTAAACGGTTACGTTAAAAATAAATTTAGATTCAGAGCGCTCTCTAGTTACGCGAGCGTATCAGAATCGAATGTAGTTTACGGTTGTAAGACGTTCGTGAGTGTTGGTGGAGGTCCTGGATCAGATGTTATAGGTGCTTTGATGTTTCAGGGTTGTGGGAAAGGGTATGTGTTTGATTATGCTGAGGGTTGGAGGAATGTTGTGGGACGGTTGAGCGTGGCGTGTCGAGAGGAGTATGAAGTTATTTGGGGAGGGGGGGCTGATGTTAGGGAAGTTTTGGGGGGGAACGAGGGTTTGGCAGACGTCTTGGCTGAGGAGAACTGCGTAGTGCTGTTTCATTACGTTCTCTGTGAGGTCATGAGATTGTGCGAGACGACGAATGAAAAGGACGCGTGGATGAATCTTCTCCTTTCGATAGTTGACGGTGGGAGGCGAGGTACTATAATTATAGTTCAGGATCAACCGAGGGATGGAAGGGTTGTCGAGTTGTTAACAAAGCGTCTTGACGGGAATGCAAAGTGTCGTATTGAGATGAGAGGCTTCGAAAGAAAACGAGACGCAGGAGATGGGGGAGGAGATGGGGGAGGAGATGGAGGAGGAAAGAGCGTGACCCTGGTGATAACATGCATATAATAGATAAAATGCTTCAGATATTGACATCATAAATAATTGTTTAATTCTTTAATTCTATTCTAATCAACCATAACCTTCGTCCCCACCTTAACCTCCTTCCTCAATCTCTCCACACACCCTTCATGCAACCACGTCTCCCTCAGATCAATTTCCCTCAACCTCCCCTCCCACGTCCCTTCAACCAACCTATCAACGAACCTCCCATGCACCTCCTCATCAACTTCAGAATCATCCTGATGCATCCCCGCGCAATTCCTGAAACTAACAACTTCCAAAGTATCCTTAAAATAAACACTACCCAAAACCTTCGATAAAACACCTAAACTAACCCCACACGTATCACAAACTTCCAGTCTCCTTAAATTCCTAAACCCTCTTAAAAAACCTTCACTCTCCTCCCACCCGTTATCATCATCTCTAATAATTTTAGGTATAATACTCTTAACACCTTCATCAGTAACACCTTCCCCCCATAACGCTATTTCATTAACATCATAACTTCCTGTTAAAAAATTAATAACGGAATCGTTAGTCAATTTATCAACGCTTAAAAAACAAGATATTAACGAAGTGTACTGAGGGGGAAGGTTCGAGATGTAAGAGGATAATGTAGAAGGAGGTAGATGTAGGTAAAGAGGTAGGTTTATTAAAAAACTTCTCAAACATATATTAAATAAAGAAGTAGGAGGTGGAAGAATCGGATGAGAGTCTAAAGGTAAAATAGGAGGAGAAGAAGGAGGAGGAGTGTGAGGGTAATAGAGGTTCCCTGCGTTTGAACGTTGGATGGAATGGATTTCGGTGAGACGGGAGAAGGCGAGGCGTTCGCTTAAAACGGAACGGAGCATGCCTGTCATGACGCGAGGGCGGGAGGAACTCTTTTTGGGAGGAGCGGGAGGACGGTTGGGACGGGGACGGGGGAGGCGACTGAGCTTTTCGTTTAGCACTTCTGTCTTCATTTTTGTGGTGAATTCTAGGACGTCGCGTTTGCTAGTGAAGCCATGTTGGTACGAGGCTTTTCCTGTAAAGCAGAGGTGATTATTGTGGGTGATTGTTTTTGTTGTTTTTAAGGACGTTAGAAGAGGAGATGTGAGCAAAAAGGCTCCCAATCTACTGGCGTTCCTCCAAATTAAAGTCGGAACACGCATGTTAGACGAGATCTGCGTAAACACAAAGTCTGAACGGCACGTTCGATGCGGCAAACGTCGCAGTGGGAAACTGAGATCTCGTCGTCGCATGCATCTCATGCATGTTTCTGACTTTAGTTTTAATTCACGCAGCGCTGCTGATGCGTGCCGACTGACTTTCGTTCTGAACACTACGCAGGCGAACCATCTGATTATTGGACGCAGGGCAGTTTGGACTGCTGCTGGGGCGAGAACGATGGTCGTTTTTCCTTCGAAGCGCATCTTTTGTGAAACGCACTGTCTAATATTGCAGCTGCAACGATCGAGTGAAAGGAGACGAGGATTGCGAACTCTTTCTTACCTTTTCCTTTAGGCATTTTACCTTAACGTTCCTGTGTCGGGTTACACAGGGTTCCGTTCCGTGAGTAAGTGAAAGGTGGGGATCGTAGAGAACATAAATATAGTCAATGATCGATTAGATTAATTAGATTAATTATGATTAATCCAATTAAACGTTCACTTATATTAACTCTGAAACAAGATTTGTTTTAATGCTGGGAATAAACGTGGTGTGGTCGTGACGTCCACTTGTATATAATTGAACAGGCAAACAATCCAGGGAAAATGTATTTTGGACTTTTAACCTTTATTCGTTCATTTAACGCCATTTAACGCCATTTAACGCCCTATTTATTAAAATCTACGGCACCGCAAATCCTCCTATCGAGCACTCAATTCAATATTTGTTGCGTGTCACGTCTTTTGGCCTGTCTTTAGGCCTTCATAGAGCTATCTTATCCTCCCTCATTCCTCTTACCTTCATCTCCACCCATTTTAAGGATCCTTTCGTCGCATCCACGTCACTTCCACGTCACGTACGCACGTTTAAGCTGTCGTAGCAATAATGTCTACTACTACTAGTAGTAGTAGTAAGGCTAGCTATGTGGATTTTAGTAACAAGAATCCATTCGAGTACCTTCTGTCTCATATAACTACGTTTCTTGAGAATCATTACTTGACATACAGTTCTAAATATCACGTTCTAAAATCATCACAAGACAGCGTAGATGACATCGTAGATGTAGAAGGAGAAGGTGAACAAGTAGAAACAGATGCAGAGCAAGATCATCATAAACAAGATCATCATAAACAACAAGAACAACAACAACAACAAGAATACTACACTGTCCTCAACTCACAAACCTTTACCTCAATTCACGGCACAACAACCCTTCAACTCCATTCCTCACCTTCCTCTAAACTCCACCCTACAGTCTTCCTACCCTTCACTCTCACTCCCCACTCCCTCTCTCTCCCCCACGCCCTAACCCAATACATAACTGTTGAAACCTCAATCCCCCTCCCTCCCTCCCGCCTCCTCGACTGCCTAAACGTCGCCTCAACAATGTCCCGCTGCTCCGTCCCCATCCTCCCTCATTTAAAATCCTACAAAGTCTACGTCCCTTCAATCCCATCATCTTATTTCCTCACTTCCGAAACTTCTAATAAACCTCTATTCACGTTTAATCAACACTCAAATAACGTAAAATTATCAACTATTTCAACCTCTAAACCCTTCCAACCCCTCCCAACCTCCCAAATAATAAACTTAAATTACACTTGGATATCATCAGGTAAAAAATGGCGTACATCCCTATCTCCTAAAAACTCACTTTCACCACTATACTCGAATCTAGAATATTTACATGATTCACCTTTTTTAATTGGACCAATACACGATCCTCTCCTCTCGATATCGTTAAATATATCGACGGAATCAATTAAATTAAATTACGAATATAAAGATATTATAGAAGGGAATATTTGTAATATGTCATATACGTATATGAGTTTATACGTTAGAGGTTTATTGTTACCTGGTAAAATAGGGTTGGAGGATTTAGGGGTGGAGGGGGGAAGGGTAGGGATACCGTGTTTTTTGAGTGAGAAGGTTAAGAGGTTTATTGAGGAGGTGAGGGGATCGTTTGTTTTAAGAGGGGGGAACGTGTGTTTTATAATATAAGAATAAAAGTCGTTATATGAGTGGGTGTTATGTTGTTGTTTTGAGAACGTCTCTCTAACAATCCTCGAAAAAAAGTCAAAAAATACAGAAGGATCTGACACGAATTGGAAAGGTTCTTTCGGTTACACTCCTTCAACTATTTGTCCGCCTTTTCCTAACGTTTCTAACGTCTCGGGTTTAGTCGGACTCGCGACGAGTATTTTATGGCAAGGTAAAAAAATGGAGAAGGTTGTTGAAGGATGGTTGGAGATTGTAAGGAAGGTTAGGGGGGAGGTAAGTGGAAAACAACAACATGAGAATAATTTATTGAGGGAAACCCGTTATGGAAACATAATTATAATAACATTCACGTTTTGTCATCGGGTTCTCCCTTATTCCCTCGATACTCACTCTCCTCACGTTTCGCTCATCACAGGTTGAGAAGGGTCGTTTCTCGGGTTCCGGTGGTTGGTCCTCCTACGGTATCTTATCCCAAAAACTCGGCATAATAGGTCAAGCCTCAACCTACAAAAAAACAGGCATATTACATCCTCCCCCTTCTACTGCTCCTCCCTCCTCCTCCTTATCACCGTCCCGTGAACCTATGACGTTCCCTAGACGTCCGATGACACCTAAAACTATTGACGTTATTCTTCAACGTACTTTAATGCTTGAAATGACAACCGGAGAATCAAAAAACGTCCTCCTACATAAATTTTACGCGAACGTAGTGAAGAGTGACGTAGGGAGCTACAAGTTCCATCAGGAGGATGCCGAGTTCGGAAAGTTCTGGTTGTGGACGAAGGATAATTATGAATTTCAATTAGGGGAGGAAGCGTTGAAGATTATATGGGATGAGACTGAGGCTAAAGACCCACAGGAACAGGATATAGGTGAGCATCGAGGGTTTGCAACGCTGTGGAGAAACAGCGCCCAGGGCAAGGCGCAAGGTGGGGGCGGAGGTGGACGAGCAGGGCTTGTACGAGGAGGTGGGGCTAGGGATGGACGAGCAGGGCTTGTACGAGGAGGTGGGGCTAGGGATGGTACCACTTTCACCCCGTTACTTAGGTGTCGGGGGGTTCCTCCGGGCTCTGGCCGCGTAATGGCCCGATCCCGCGTCGGTTGTGTCTTATGCGGAAGCGAGACCATGGTAACTAAACAGATGAACAGCTGGTGGAGGTGGTCCCTCCTCCTCGACTTCGGACGCTTAACGTTTTTAACACTAACATTCGTCTGTACAGGTTGGGAGGCAGACGATGAAATCGAGAAAGGGTTACACTGGCTAGAGAACGTTCCACCTTACGTGCTCTTCAACCAGCTCCTCAGTCAGTCTTTCTACAACAGCTATTACGCTTTGGAGACGTTCTCGCCTAGTATTTTTACGAGTGGGGGAAGAGGAACGAGAGTTCTTGAGGAGGTGAGAGGATTAGAGGAGGACCGTCGCAGTTCTAGATGACGCTTATATATCACTGTAATACCACATCTGCACATCGCACCTTTCAATTAGTTGACCCCCTTACGATCGTTGAATCGACGTTCGCTAACGTGTCGTTTCGCAGCTTAAAAGTCAAATCTTCAAAACTTGCTCTCTACTCCACACAGAAATAATCGAGGGAGAGTGCGTCACGGAAATAAGGGAGGACAATCTCATCGATCAGGAGATACTCCAGCAGTGCGATTTGACTTGCAGGTATATCGAGGAGGTTGAATTGTACGCGGTTAGGTGTAGAACGTTGGAGGTTAAGACGGGGGTTGTGGACGGATGTGATTTTGATTTCGAAAACTTCAAATGTCGAGGCGATGGAGGGGAGAAAGTCATTGAGGTGAGAGAAGCGAAGAGAGGGGGGGGAGGGAGGAAACAAACACGCACTCGGCGTTGATAAGTTCGGTTACTAAAACTCAGCTACTCTCGGCCTGCACGCAGGATTACCAACAAACTTTGGAGTTCATCAAATATTATTCTGATGGGAAACCTAAGAAGGTCACATTCTGTGAAGTTGGCGAAAAGGCGAGGAGGTGGGGAAAGTACGAAGGCGGTGAATGGACACTGACGAGTTGTATACGTAGAGAAGAGTCGGAGGAATAATTTATTTATCTATTTCAACAGTTAACCGCTCGCCCTATTTATTTAACAAACATTCCCAAAATTAATTTTCAATTTCATCCCCCCCCCCTCAGAACTCGGAACTTGCCGACCTCATTTGAAATCGTCCTCTCCAATCATCGAGCCCTCCTAGCAGGTCTACGAAGTCCGCTCCGCTGTCTACATTAGAGTGCCCGTCATTCCGGGACGGTGTCGTCGACGTCTCTGAATGCGAGCCTGAAATCTACGCTCCTCCTGCCCTTCCCGTCCCCTAAACCCCTAATGGCTGCGTGATATACAACCTCCGACCTCCATATCAACGCATCTCCGACTTTCATGTCCTGAGCAAAATACCATTCGTGCAAATCAGAATATACGAGACCAGTTCTGTCAGTAACACCAGAGCCGATGCCCATGAAGCCTGTTGACTCCACCTCTACATTCACAGTCGCAGGAGACACGAATCCCAACGGATCGTCTGTTATTGGCTTCAAAGGCATCCAAATGTTATACCAACCTACTTCGCCTTTGGAGCGCAGGTTTGACACTGCGTGCTCGTCGAGGTCTCGGTGTACGTCTGAAGCTGTTCCGCTAAATGTTCCGTGGTCTTCTGATTCTGCAATAGTCGCTTTCGTTGCTGTAAATGTTGTTGTTGCTGTTGATGCTGTTGCTGTTGTTGTATCACGGTGGATCACAGACATCAAGCGATGCTCTCCGAGGGAGCGGCCCGGATCAACACTTCTTACTATTGAGCACAGCTGAGAAGACAACTCGAGTGCTGCCGGGGAATCGTACGTGAGCTTGCCTTCTTCCTTCCCTCTCTTTGAATGCCACTTCAGAATTTCCTCGTTCTGTCGGATTACTGCAACTCCATGCCTGTTCGAGGTTAAGGTATTTAGGGAGTCGACAAGGGTTTTGGGGTTGATATTAACAGGCCCTTTCGCTCTGCTGTAGATGACTGAAGCAGAAGTCATTGCATTGCGGGTGGGTGTGGGCTGAACTGGAAAGAAGGACTGGGATAGGCGTGCACAATTTGGCAGGGTAGGGAAGCTGGCCAAAATCCTCACTCCTTCAGCCTGGCAAAAAAAAAGTAACTTATCGCAAAGGAGGTTACAGGTTAGAGCTAACTCTGCATAGTCGGGCCTCCCTTATAACCCCTCGAAAACATGCTTCCTGATGATGTTTTTGGTGAAATCGTCAGTTCTATTTTTTCTATCGCTCAGGCCTCGCCGCAAGCGGCTCGGTCAGTTGCTTCGCTCCCTCATCCTAAAAGTAAATCAAATATACATTCTCAAAATACAACAATAATATCTTTATTCAATCTCCACTCCCCTCGCTTTTATCGATTTTAAGCACAGCAGTAAAGGCACTCTGTGGGACTTCGACATTTCCCATCATCTTCATGCGCTTCTTCCCCGCTGCCTGTTTCTTGAGCAGCTTCTTCTTTCGGCTGATGTCTCCGCCGTAGCACTTCGCGGTGACGTCCTTCCTCATCGCGCTGATGCTGGAGCTCGCTATTATTTTCGCTCCTATTGCGGCCTGCACCTGAACCTTGAAGAGCTGCCTCGGGATGAACTCCTTGAGGGCGTTGACGAGGCCTCGGCCCGTTCGCTGAGCTTGGTCGACGTGGCAGATGGTGGAGAGGGGCGGGGCCATGTCGCCGTTGATCAATACATCTAGGCGGACTAGGGGGGATTCTCGGTACCCGATCAGCTTGTACTCCATAGACGAGTAGCCCTTGGTCCGGCTCTTGAGCTGGTCAAAGAAATCAGTAATGACCTCGGCGAGGGGCATCTCGTAGACTATCGTAGATCTGGTCTCGGTGGCGTATTTAATGTCTTTCAGAATGCCTCTCCTCTCTTGCCCGAGCTCCATAACTTTCCCGTTGTACTCTGAGGGCGTCAGGACCTCAATGCGAACGTACGGCTCTGATGTTTTAGCACGCAACTGCTGTTCCGGCATCTTGGCGGCGGACGAGACCATCACTATCTCCCCCTTTGTCGTCTCGACTTCGTAGACCACGCTAGGAGCCGTGACTATGAGGTCCAAGTCGTACTCGCGCTCCAAACGCTCCTGGATGATCTCCATGTGAAGCAGTCCTAGGAATCCAATCCTAAAAAGAAGAGGCAGTAATAGTAAGTTGTTAGTTGTTACCATGGTCTCGGTCGCTTCGCTCAGTTCTCTCTCTCTCTCTCACCTAAAGCCGAACCCTAGCGCCCCACTCGACTCTGGCTCGTAGGTCAACGACGCGTCGTTCAGCCTGAGCTTCCCCAGGCTATCTCTCAAATTCTCATAATCGTCCGCGTCCACCGGGAACAGCCCCGCGTACATCATCGGAACGCTCTCGGCGTACCCCTCCATGGCCTCGATCTCCTTGTACTCTGGGAGGAGGCTCTTCTTGAATTCGCTGGTTAGGGTAATCGTGTCTCCGACACGGGCGTCTAGCACGTCCTTGATGGAGCCGTACAGGTATCCCACCTGCGAAAGGGAGCGAAGCGGGGGGAGAAGCGGGGGGCGTTGAGATTGGGGGGGTTAGATAATGAGATAATGAACGTGCTTTGCGCGGCCTTAAACATTCCCCTTTTCTCGTCTCCCGTCTCCCGACTATATATGTCTAGTCCATGGTCTCGGTCGCTTCGCTTCCTCATCCCTCGACCTCAACCTCACCTCTCCCGCCATCAGGTACTCCTTCGGGACCTGGTTGGGCGTCAGGACGCCGATCTCAACAGTGTCGTGGTCGACCTTCGAGTTGATGAACCTGACTTTATCCCCCGATTTAATGCACCCGTCGACGACCCTGAAGAAGACGATGATACCCTTGTAAGGGTCGTAGTACGAGTCGAAGATCAGGGCCCTGAAGGCTCCGCCCGTCGGAGCGGGAGGCGGAGGAACCAACTCAACTATCGACTGCAATATATCGTCGATGCCTATGCCGCTCTTCGCGCTGGCGTGGACGATGTTGCTGCAGTCGAGGCCTATGCCTCCTTCGATCTCCCCTATGACCCTCTCAGGCTCCGCGGCTGGGAGGTCAATTTTGTTGAGGACCGGAATTATCTCCAGGTCGTTGTCTAGGGCCAGGTAGACGTTGGCCATAGTCTGCGCCTCGATGCCCTGGGAGGCGTCGACGACAAGGAGGGCGCCCTCGCAGGCCGCGAGGGAGCGGGACACCTCGTAGGTGAAATCAACGTGGCCGGGGGTGTCGATCAGGTTCAGGACGTGGCCCTTGTACTCGCAACGGGCGGCCTGGAGCTTGATGGTGATGCCCCTCTCCTTCTCCAGGTCCATGTTGTCCAGAACCTGGCTCGACATGTCGCGGGCGCTGATGGTCTTGGTGGTCTCGAGGAGCCTGTCCGCGAGGGTGGACTTTCCGTGATCGATGTGGGCGATGATGGAGAAGTTGCGGATTTTTTCGGTGGACCAGGACTATAAGGGGTGTGCTTGGGGTGAGAGGAGTGGTACTTTTCAGTCGCACCACGCGCTTCGCTCCCTCGGCTCACCTTGACTTTATCAGGGTGCGCAGATGGAACCTCTATCTGCTGTGCCTCTGTCTGAGAATTTAAAGGCTTCATAAAAGATGGGTGCCGAAGGGGAGTTAAGAAGGACGATGAGAATTGAAATGTGTGCGCGGCCAGTATAGCGATAAGTAAGAGAAAAGTCATCATCAGAAGGGTGAGATCGGTGAGGAAGGTCCAAAATGAGTTGGTGGGTTAACAAAAATGCGGCGGGCGATAGGTATTGCCTGTTTATAGTTTCTACTTCCTATGAGGGTTACAAGAGGATAAGAGTTTTGTGAATGCAAGAAAGGCAGTAGAGGCAGGAGTAAAGAAAAGAGCAATATTTTTATTTCCCAGCACAAGTGCAAAAAATAAATAAATCAGTTCTTGCGCTACCCTTCGGTAAATGAAGAGAAACGACGAGTCAGCGGCCGCGCCACCTCCCTCACAGCGCCCTCGGCTGTCCCTGTCCCCCGACGAGGCCCACCAGGACGTCGCCGAGATTCTGGCGAACGTCGCCCAGGACGAGCAACCGCAGCACCAACAGCTTCCTCCGTCTCCCGTCGCCTCGAACGAGACGTCAACGGCTCAGGACGAGAAGCAAGAAACTGACGAAGAAAGTAAAAGCGACGAGGATCAGGCATGGTTGAGGGCTCCTGATGGGGGGACGAAGCATACGAGAGTAGGAGCCGAGTACCAGTGCTTGGACTTACCCACTCCGAATTGACCGAAAGGTTAAAGAAAGAAAGAAAGAAAGAAACAGTCTTAATTCAAAATCTCTTCTTTTTCTTGATTTATTTGTACAAATCTAAAACTGGGTGTTCTGTTCCTCACACGGTGAAAATTTTGATACAGTTTGCCTTGGTCTTCTTAGAGACGCTCTCCAAATCCCACAGCTCAGCGTCGACGACAACGACCCTGTGGTTGGGCAGGAGCCACCCGATTTCCTAAGGCGTGAACGAGAGAATTGAGTTAATGACTTCTTTTTTGGTGAAGGGGAGAGCTCCTCACGTGACAAACCCTCACGTCTCACCTTGGCCGTCCTCATGGCCTCGACGACTCTTTCGTGTTCGTCGTCGGCCGCTGTGCTCTCCATAACGATCGGGTAAACGCCCCTGTGCATGACCAGGCGGCGTCCTATCTGCGGCGTCGGCACGAAGGCCATGATGGGAACGTTCGGCTTGTACTTGGCGAGCTGTTTGACGGTGCTGCCCTTTCGGCTGATGGCGATGATGAGGTCGGAGTCGGTCTGAGAGGTGAGAGGTCGTTGAAGCGATGTTAGACAAGTGTGTCGTAATGTTACTGGTGAAAGAAGAAAAAAACTCTCCTCTGCCTCCCTCACCTGGCTCGCCATGTTGACCGCCGCCATGCAGATGGACTCGAGGCTCGTGGCGTTGCTGAGGATGGCCTCCGACATCTCCTTGCGCCTCTGGCCGATGTTGGAGAATCCCCACCGCTTGTCGAGGGCCTCGTCGGCCTGGCTGACGATGGTCTTCATGGTCTTGGCGCTGAGCTCCGGGTACTGCCCGTTGGCGGACTCTCCCGAGAGCATGACGCAGTCGGATCCGTCCAGGACGGCGTTTCCGACGTCGGTCACTTCCGCTCGAGTAGGGCGCGGATTGCGCTGCATGCTGTCGAGCATTTGGGTGGCTACGATTACGGGTTTCCCGGCGAGGTTGCACAGGCGGACCATCTTCTTCTGGAGGATGAGGAGTTCGGCGAAGGGGATCTCCACCCCGAGGTCTCCCCTCGCAACCATGATTCCGTCGCTCTCCGCCAGAATCTCCTCGAAGTTGTCGACTCCCTCCTTGTTCTCGATCTTACTAACAATGGCGGGCCTGACGATCTCCTGGTCCTTGGCGATATCACCATCTTGCCTCGCCTGGCTGATGCACCTCTCCATGTACGCCTTGACGGACCTGACGTCGCCGGCCTTACGAACGAAACTGTGCCCCGAAAGGTTGTTGAGAGAGGTAGTAAAGAGTTAAAGAGTAGGGTTAGCAAGGAAGAACAATACACACATTACATTTCTCCTCCTCTCAACCCTCACCTCGCAGCTACGATGTCGATCTCGTTCGACTTGATGCCCCAGAGAATGTCCTCCTTGTCCTTTTCGGTCATGGAGGGCAGCTGCAGGGTGGTGTTGGGGATGTTGACGCCCTTGACCGATCCGAGCTCGCCGCCGTTCGAGACGGTGCAGACAACCTCGCAATATGGGTCTCCGTTGGCATCCTGGAGGTCGGAGTTGATCTTCTTTACTTCGAGGCCTATCAGCCCATCGTCGAGCAGGATGCAGGAGCCGGGCTGGACAGTGCTTCCAATCTGCTGATAGTCCAAGTAGATGGTTTCATTTGACACCTTCTCCTTGAATTCTGGGTTGGTAGTTACAAGTACCTCCGCTCCGTCGACCAGGGTTACGTACATATTCTTCTCTCCAGGGACGTAGCCTTCGACCACGCCCGTCCTGATCTCGGGTCCCTTGGTGTCCAGCAGCACGGCCACCTGGTTGTAGTTGCGGGCCAGGACGCGCCTGTGCATGCCCTCGCAGTTCCTCACCAGGTTGATGAGATTGGTTACTGGAGCAAAGGGAAGGGGTTAGGTGACGCGCTGACAGCTTATTTAGGGTTCCGTCGATACAAAACTCACCGTACTCGTAGTTGCCGCGCGGGTTGTGGCTGAAGTTCAATCGAGCTGGGTTTGAGGGGCAAAGAGATTGGCGAAGATCGCGGTCAACAAAGTGAAGTTAGTCCAAAGGTCGAAATTTACATTCATAGTGTGTAGGAATATTTCACTCACCGATGCTCATGCCATTGTCGTTCAAAGCCTGCACCACGGACTGCTCGTTACTCGCCGGGCCTAGCGTACAAGTCATTTTTGTCATCATGAATTGCTCCACAGATGTGCTCGATGGAGTGCTGAACTTGGCCGCCTGGCTGGGGTAGGCCCGCCGCCACAACGCTGGCTGTCGTCGCAGCAGTTGAATCATCGTTGTGGACGGAGGAAGGAGCTACTGTGAGTTAACGGTGTCGTCTGAGAAGGAATGAAGTTTTTCTCAGCTGTTGCACTTTTTCTGGCTGCTTTCTTGTGTGTGTGCTGGCTGCGGAAAAAGGAATTCAACGTTTTACGAAAATAAAGTAAATACAACAGCAAATATTTTTCTTCGCAAAAAATACTAGTTACACGCATAACCTCGTGGGCATTGCTTATCATAAAACCGACCTCCATCATCACCGCCTTCTTCTCCTCCAACCGCTGCCATGACTTACTTCGCTTCTGCCTTCTTGGCCTCCTCTTCCGCCTTCTTCTTCTCATCGTCGGCCTTCTTCTTCGCCGCCGCCTCCTCCGCCTTCTTCTTCGCCGCCGCCACAACGACGGGGTCGGGGTGGATCATGTCCCATGTCTTTAAGAGCTTTTTGTTGTCGGATTCGAGGAATTGGTCGTAGCCTCCGAGCTTTTCGACGAGCTGCGTGGGGCGGGGGGGGTGAGCGATAACAGTAGAGCTGTGTTGTGTGTTGTGTGTTGTGTGTTCTGTGTTCTGTGTTCTGTGTTCTGTGTTCTGTGTTCCACCCTAAAATCAACAACAACGCCCTCATCCTTCTTGTCCTCCTTCCACAACTCCACACAATTCAATACCACTCACCTCCTTCTGCGCATCGGCCTTGTTCTTGAAGTCGTAGGGGCTGGCAGCCTCAAATTCGGCCATCTTAAACTCAGCAGCCTCCTTCGTGAAGGCCAGGTAGGTGGACTCCTGTTGCGAGGTCTCCATAAACACAGTTGCCACAGCCTCAGAGAACCAGGGCTCATCTCCGCCGTCAGACTTTCCAAAGCTGTTCTCCCCAGCCGGACTCGTGCCGGGTGTCTTCCAGTCGGAGGGGCTGACAGCGCCGAACTGCCCCTGGCCTCCGTCGCCAGCACTGGCCGGCACATAACCATTATCCATGCCCGAGCCCTTGACCGAATTGAGGACGCTAGAACTCGCCCGAACAGAGCTGGGGACGACCCAAGCCCCTGCGGGGGCGAGGAGCAGAGAAAGAACAGATAGCTTCATTTTATCTGTGGGATCAACGGGTTAGAAGAACGGCCCAAAAACAGCCCAAAGGGGCTTGAGGGCGGGGGAGCGCAGCCTCCGTTGAGGAAATAGCATGGATTCTCTTTGATTAGGACAGGAACCCCCGCCAAATTTCGCGCATGGGGAGAATAGCGACAAGATTGAATAGTCTCGAAAGAATACGACGAGGATCGGCATTAAATTAGGCAGATATGAGGCATCTTGATGCGGATGATTTGGTGAGGTAGGTCCGAAAATCCGACGGCCGTTGCATTCATCATCTGAGCCGCTTAGGGGCGTGACGAGGCGCAGCAGGCGTTCGGACAGACAAAAAGAGGCGGGTCTTCGTACAGGGATAAGCTCTACACGTACCTGAAAAACGCACTTTTCCGGGAATTGTCGGGAAATACAGCTCATCACACGGCGTTCCTGAGCATTAGGCGAAGTGCTGCACTGCCTCCTATCCCTACAGAAACCAGCTTCGCGCAGTTTCTCGCGCTTCAATAAGCTTGCATCACTCTAGATCCCACAACAAAATCATCGACCCCAAGCATAATATAATGTCTAATACGGCTCGTCGTTTGATCCTTCACACGCCGGCTTCGCGTTCGGCTCGTCTGTCTGCCGGCAAGGCTCGCACGGATTACGCTAACAAATCGACGAAACACCGAACGAAGGAAGACATGGAGGTGAGAGCCCCTTCCTCGACCAATGAGCCTTAGAGACGACGTTCTCATAAACCAACACCCTTCATCCCCCTTACCTTCACCACCGCTCGCAGAAGGACTCTTGGCCGTGGCAACTAGCGTATCTTGGCTACGCCGCTGGAGTGCTGAGCGTTCCTGCAGCATTTTGCGCCACTGTCGTGGAGCAGCCCCGTTTCAGGAAGGTGAGAAGTGTAGCTACACCCCCACCCCAACCTTATTCTTACTCATTAACGCAAATCTTCGTGCGACTCGCAACGCTCGTCGCAGCTGCTGGAGGGCGACGAGTTTGGCGAAGGCGGCTCCAACCTCGGCCGGCGGTTGGTCGGCGGCTTCAGGGACTACTACACGGAAGGGAAGGGGTTTCACAATGAGGACTGGCCGCTCCTGCAGTACCGCAGGAGAATCGGGGACGATCGACGCGCCTCCTCGGTCGACTTGAAGATTAAGTCGACCACAGGGCAGGAGCGCTCCGTCAGCATCAAACACGACGAGGTGCTGGCCGGGGCCGACGTGGCCAAGAGGGCCAATTTAGTCGATCCGATAGCGAACGTTGAGGTTGCAGAGGGCAGGGAAGTTATGCCTGACGATCCTGAAGCTAGGGAAATGAAGAGGTTCGAGGAGAGGTGAGGCGCTGCGAGGATGAAGCCAAACCACAACAGCCGCTACTTCTCCGCTATTTTATTCTTACTCGTCGCTTCGCTCCTCGGCTCACAGCATTTTAGAAAGGAATCTCAGATCGCTGACGCAAAAGCAGTCCGCGTGGCAGAATTACGAGGCGCCATCCGGGGCCTCCAATAGCAATGACAGCGGTAACGCCTCGAGTAACAGTAACAATTCCTCCTCTCAGCAAGAGTCCGCTCAGTCAAAGGCGTCGAGGGTCAAGGAAATTGAAGTGAAAATCAACAGCCTTGAGGAGGCAATGAATGCACCTGGAAACATGCTCGACATCGACTCCACCTTGGAGGAAATCGAGAGGTTAAAGAAGGAGGCGAGAACGCTGAAAGGCTGGTTTTCATGGTAGTGAGAAAGTAATCCGAAATACTATGGTTATTTAGTTTAGTGTATATAAGCTCGGTTTTCTTTTATGCAGCTCCTCTTTTCTTAAGCGAAGTCGGGTCCAAGCTGACCGCGTCCACCGTACCCCCGAAAGTTTTACTGCCCACCTCTACAAAGCTCTTCTTGCCCGTGTTGAATCGGAAGAACTCGCTGAGCACCTCGCTATTGCTGTGAAGGGTCTTCGGGCCCCAGCCGTGTATCTTAGTGCCCTCGCTGCCGCCGCCCCCGACCTGGTAAAGCCCTCTGTACGCCAGGGTCGCCATTCCCTTGCTCAACAAAATTGCGAAGCGCGGCGCTCCGGCTCCCTCCTTCTTCGCCCTCAGGACGGAGAGGTCGAGGGCTCCCATGGCAGCCTCCCTTTCGTTGCTCATATGGTGTCCCGCGAGGCACAAATTGCAAAGCGCGTTCTTGATGCTGAGGAGATTGGACGCCACCTGAAAGCTCTTGGCTTCGTCGCTGGGTTTGGGGGGCGTCGGGTGCCATTGCGAATGCGACGACTGCTTCTTCTTAGCACCACCTTGCTGTTGCTGTTGCTGTTGCTGCTGCTGCTGCTGGGGTGGGTGCCACTTCATATTTTGGTGGTCATCTTCCTCCTTCTTTTTCTTCCTCTCGGCGCGTTTATTTGCGCCCTGCATTCTACGCTGCTTCATCTTTTCAAAGTTGCTCATCCTCTGCGTCTTGCTGATCTTGCCGCCGGCCAGCCCTGGGCTCATTGTGATGACTCCTGAGCGGTCAAACGCCATCGTCCGCTGAGGAGACGGCTCGCCAACCCGGACACTGGGAACGCTGGGCGGTTGGAATGCGAACCCCCCGTCGTTCCTGTTGAAGGTGCTGCCCGGGAGCTGCGCCTGCAGTTCGAGCATCCTTTGGCTCCCGACCGTCGAAGAGGCCCTGCTGCTGGTGGATCTCAAGCTGCGCATGCTGCCACTGTTGTCAAGCTCAGGAGGTTCGAAATCGTCGTCTTCGAACAGAGGTTTTCTAAACTTTTGCTGCTGCGGTTGCTGGTACTGCTGCTGCTGCTGCTGCGGTGGTGGTGGCGGGGCAAACACGTGATCCGACTGAGTGGCCTTCTTCCCGCCCCCCATGACCATATTGAAGGCTGCCCGCCTCTCCTCCATCGCTTTCTGCTCCAGCTTTTCCTTCTCAGCCCTCTCGGTGCGGCGGACGTAGGACCTGATGTCCTTGGCCTCCCTCTCCTGCTGAGTCGTGGGCTCCGGCGAAAACATTGTAGAGTCGCTGAGGGACTGTTGGGTGGAGTTCTGCAACTTGCTCGCTTTCCAGCCTCTCTCGTCGACGGAGAGGCCGAGGGCGGAGGAGACTTTAGCCTTGTTCTGCTTGGCTGCGGCCATGACAGCCTTGACCTTTTCCTCGATGGTGAGCACCCTCACGTCGTGCTCACGGTGCGACCTCTGGGGCGATGACGGGGCAGGCTGGAGAGCAGGAGGGAGTAGGGCGGCCGATATCGAGGCGTTGACAGCAGGAGGGAAGTTGATGTTCTTGATGGTGAGGTCCATGCCGGTGACCTTGACTTCTACTCCACCTTGGGACTGGCCGTTCTCCCACTCGTCGAGGTCGCGAGTCGCCGCTGCCATGTCCAGCGAGGTTCGGCGGAAGTCGAACGTTTTCGAGTTGTGACTCATGCTGCGACGAGCCAGGGGCGTTCATGATGTAAGAAACGGCGAAGAAGTTGGCAGCTATCGGCGATGTGCGTCGATATCCGGTACGCAAGCCTTCTCACCTGTTGCTGAAACTCTCCTCGACGGAGGGAGCCTCCTGAGGCCTCGGCGGGGTTGGAGGAGGGGGCGGGATGGTGTCGTCGAGCGCGGACAGAAAACTTCTATTGGAGTAGGTACTATCGATGCTGGAGCGGAGGGTGCTTGAGGGCGCATTGCCCTCCTTCTCCTCCATCATCAAGGCGGCCTCGATCTTGTCGTCGTTGTTTTCTAAGTCGTTGTCGTCGCCAACTTCTTCCACGATCTCTGCCTCCTCCACCATTGACTGGTTGGACTTGCGGACCCACTGGCTAGCGGTTGGAGGGGACGGGAGGGACTGCGTAACGGGGGGAGTGGATGGTTTTGTCAGAGGGACGGACAGCTCTTGGGCAACCACGTGCACGGCGTTGGAGACGCCGCTCAGTTGACTCCTCAGGTTGTTCATCTCCTCCCGCAGGGCTTCGATATCATGGGATGACACTGACTCGTCAGGGTTGATGGGGGGGAGCGTCGACTGTGCGAATCGAACGAATCAAAGGACGAGCGGAGGAGAGAAGCGAAGAGTTAGAATGAAGAATTAGCGGTGATGGTGGCCGAATAATCGAGGAGGGAAGCGACAAATTTGTAAAGATGAAAGCGTGCTTGACTGAGGCATTCTGAACGGGTTCGTGGTCGCAGCTTCTCACCTCCAATGTTTGGTTGACGGACTCCCTCGCCAGCTTGTAGTCCGCCATCATCGAAGCCTTGTTGGGGGAGTAGTGGGCACGGGAAGGAGAGGCGGACGGGGAAGGAATTGGGGAGCGCTGTTCCATTGAGAGTACCGACTTGGTGGGCGAGACGAGAGGAGATGTGGTTTCGACCACGTGCCTGGCCATCATGTAGTCGGCCATGGCGGCAGACTTCTGAGGCGTGTAAGAGCGGTCATTTGCCGTATCGATTTCGTAGTTGTAGGAGGTAGGAAGGTCAGAATGAGAGGTGGTGGAAGGGCGTTCCGAGTCCAAATTTTCCATCTCCTTCACAAAGTTGGTCTGATCTTCGTCGATCTTTCTAGTGAACGTCTCGAAGTCCGCGAGGCTCTTCGCCATGGGCGAGGCCGGGTTGGGGGCCGGGGGCTCGATTGGCTCTCCCGCTTGTCTCAGGGCTCGTTGGCGGAGGAGGTCGTAGCTCATGAGGCCGTACTCCTCCATTCCAATGTCCAAACTCTCGAGCATGGCCTTCTCAGTCATGGACTGTCTGGCGCCGGGAAGCATGGAAGAGGAGAGCAAGGGCTTGGAGTTCGAGGCTCTAGCAGGAGACTGAATCGGCGAAACGTGCTGAGAGGTGGACGTGCTAATCCTGGCAGGCGATTTCGATGACTTGATCGATTGCCCGAGGTTCGACAGGGAGGCGATGGAGGTGTCGAGGACGTTGGTGCTGGTGGCAGGGGGGATGTAGTTCACGGATCCGTGGAGGACGCTCGCGTCGGCGGTCTGGGGACGGTACATTTGGGGGTTGTACGGGGAGGAGGGGGAGGGGGAGGGGGAGGGGGATGCTGGGGCTGGGGTGTTGGGGGGGCGGTGAGGGCGCGGCGAGGAGGAGCCGGGGCTTTCGAGGGCCGTTAGCCACTGGAACTTTTCCCTTTCGTTGGAAGAGGAGGATGCAGGAGGAGGAGGAGAAAGGGGTTGAAGCGGGGTGGGCTCTGCCGTATTTACGACGTCCTTGTCGTTTTCATCGTTGGTGATGTTCTGGGCCATTCCAAGATTCCCCTTCATCTGCATGATTTCCGCCTTCTTCATCGCAATCTGCTCGGCCTTCTCCTTCTTGCGAAGCGCCTCAAAGGAGGTGAGGAGGTAAGCACGGGCGGCGCTGGAAGTGGTCGGCGGGATTAGGAAGGTGAGCAGCAGGCAGCGCGAGGAGGTGGAGGAAGAGGAAGAGGAGGAGGAGGTGTTGGAGGTGTTCGAAGTCTTGGAAACGCCAGAGGAGGAGGAGGTGTTGGAGGCGTCGGACCTAGTTAAACACGCCAACAGATTCAATTGCAGACCGCGGATGGACAGGAAGTCCGTCTCGGCATCGACCGTGGGGTCATAGAGCGTCGCCGTTCTCGAAGAGGCCTCTGAAGCGGGGTGGAAATGCACAGCAAGCTTCGTGGGGGGGGAGCTTGATGAGCTTGATGAGCTTGAGGAGCTTGAGGAGCTTGAGTGTTGCCTTGAAAACAACAGGGAGAACTTCAGATCGGCTTGCATCTCGGAACTGGGAGCGTTCGTAACCATGTTCCGGAAGGCCGTCAGCTGCTTCAGTAGAAACGTATCATCCTGACTTTCGGGCGGAAATATTCGGAGCGGGCGGGGATTCGAGGAGGGACGGGGATTGGAGGAGGAGGAGGTGGGGCGAGTTTTTGAAACTGTTCGTGTGCCAGGGGTGTTTGATGCGAGGGGTGTGTGGGCGGGGAGGTGGGCAGCCTGTTGAGAAATCATATTTGGGGTGGGACTGTCGTATGGATTTAAGTTTTTCACGTTGTGGGCTTTTTGGAAAAGGATTTTTGGGAATTCATATTTTTGGTTTTCAGGAATTTGAGTTTTATTAGATTGTTCGCGCTGTGGTGTCTTCTGTGTTGGTTGATTAAGAGGAACGATCAAGACGTGCAAATTTAGAGCATTCAAAGTTTCGCTTCCACTGTATTAAGCTAGAAAGGTTACAAAAACCATCCCCGAAAATTGGGCTCTTCGACTCTGCGATGGCAGAAGTTTTAAATGGCCTGCACCTGACAGTCACGCACGACATTCCCGCGCATGGGCCATCAACCGTCTACGTGCCGTTCTCCTCCACGTACTACATCGACATCTACTCCCTCACTTCCGCCTCCTCCTCCGGGCCGCCCTCCCTCCCGTACATTTCCTCGTCCACCGGCACACTTAAGCCACGCCACTGCGCCTATGATATAGAGGCCATGGCGGTTGACATTGACGAGGATGTGATTCAGGACTGCTTCTACGTCTTCGACAATGTGGTCGGGCCGCAGGTCGCTTTGGAGTACCACCTCCGATATCCCAGGGTTGGGGAGAGCGGTGAGGTTGACAGGGTCGTGCACGTGGAGCTGGAGCAGCCGTCGTATGCGGTGGGAGGCAACGCCGAGGAGCGGGTATTGCTGCCGGTGAAACGTATTTCAGTGCCGAGGGGGTTGAAGGACGACGAATTATTTACGAAAATTACACTGGTTGCCTGCGCTGTTTTGGGCATGGGAGTTGTGTGGAGCGGCGTCAACTCCCTCTGAATATGAGAGTCATCGGGCGGTGGTTTGGAGACGATGCGAATAGTTATTAATTTTATTTATGATTCTATAATGAAGAAGCTCCCCTTTTTTCTTTGCTTAATGCTGCACGGAGGGTAAAGTAAGGTCAGGAATGTGAAATGTTGAAGGTGAAGGGGGAGAGGTCAAACTGGAGAAAAAACTCGAGGCCGGCGAGGAAAGTGACTTAGAAAACGGAAATTCACAAGGTTTGAAAATTATGCACGGGTTTGATAGACGCAAAGCGGAGAAAAGTCAAAAACAGTGTCAAACAGCATGGAAAATGGGTTGGTATTTTCCCAGAGAAATATTTATCTCAAGACTGAGTTATTTTGGGGGTCAATTTTGGTCATATTATTCAACTCGGGGCCTCTGAAAGACAGACACTTGTTTTGACCTTTCCGAAAAAAGTTCAAAATGGCCGATTTTCACAATTAAAATCAGTGATAAATAAGTTCATAATCCCAATAAGCATTATATTTAGAATACAGAGAATATTTGGATAGCTATGAGAACACCTTTTGGACAATTTGGAACTTATGAAAATCATTTTTTGAAATAAACTTTAAATCCCTTTTTTCCCTTTTGAATGGCAAATTATTTCTCTTAGAGATCTCAAAATGAAGAATATGACCAAAACTTTACAATAACATGTTTGAAATAGCCTAAATGAGCAAAAAAATGGTGGAATGTGAATATAGAAGCTAAGCTTTGTAGTAAAAAGACTGGGAAGTTAATAGGGTAGGTACTGCTCACACCCAAAGAAGACGTAGTATTCGCTGGGTGACTGGTTACTCTCCACAAATTTTTGATATTCAAACACCGCACTACACTACTATTATCACCCACCATAACTTCCACTCACACACTCACTCCCTCTTGACTCTCTCAAGTTTCCAAGGTCACGTACTGATTAAACCTCTGGATGCAGACGCTCTCGGCCTCTTTCATGGCCCTCTCGACTGTTTCCTCTTCCCTTGTGGCCCCCCTCAGAGCCCCCTTCAGACTTTCCTTCTCGATTTCCTGCTGCGCCAGGAGGGCCAGCAAATCTTCGTGCTCTCCTTCGAGCTCGCTGAACATTGCCCTCCCCTCCTCCACCTCTCTCTGCAGTTCGGCCACGACTCGGTCGAACAGCTGTGCGTCTCCCCCCAAGCCCCTCCCAGTCCCTCCTGGCGAAAACATGCTATCGCTCAGTCCCTCCTCCCGGAGCCGCGCCCTCTCCAGCCTCACCCTACCCTCCGTTTCCCTCTCCTCCACCTGCTTGACCCTCATCTCGGCCATCTTGGCCCGCTCCGTTAATATTGCGTTCGCCCGCTGCATCTCCTCGAAGTTTGCGGTGATGCGCTGCGTCAGTCTCGCGTTCTCCCCCCGGACGGTCTCGTTCTCCTTCCTGACATTGTCGAGCTCCACCCTAACCTTGCCCATCGCAGCTGTCGCAGCTGATTCTCCTTCCCCCCCCTTCCCTCCCTCGCCCAAGGCTCTCACCGTGGCATGCAGCTCCGAAACCTCGGTTCTCAGACCTTCCGAGGTCATCTCGGCTTGCTTTCTGCCCTCCCTCTCGAGGATCAGCTCCGCCTCCCTTTTCCCCGCGCTGGCGGCTATCGCTTCCCTCATTTTTCGCTCGAAATTGGCGGCCGCGTGGTTGGCGCTTTGCAAGAGCTGCGCCTTCTCGTACCGCAGGCGATCGATTTCTCTTTCGCCCATCTCCCCGTCTCCGCGGACGCTTTCGTTCAGGAGGATCAAATCCTGCGACGAGGAAGTGGGTTGCGTTAGAATTGCGTGGCTGTGATAGTGCTGAGACCAGCTCTAGCAGCCCTTCGCTTCGCCACTCACCTTCTCCTTCTCCTCTGCGAGACGTTTCTGGTGGTCGCGGTCGGTTCCCGTGTTCTTAAGCTCCTCGCGAAGGGCTCGGACCTCAGCAAGATTGCTCTCCAGGATGTCCTCCCTCTCCCTCTCCAAGGCGTAAATCCTCTTCTTGAAGTTGGCCGAGGACTCGTTGTTTCGCTCCTTCGTTCGATCGAGCGTCTCGCGAAGGTACTTTGAGTCGGTCTTCATGGCCTCCACCTCACGTTCGTACATTGACAGCTGAAGTCGGACCTCCGCTAACTTCTGCTCGGTCGTGCGAAGGTTGGTCTTCGCCATATTCTCGGCCTCGTCGCTCTGCAACATCTTCACGCGCATTTCCTCCACCTCCCTCCTCATGATCGCAAGGACCCTCTCCTCTTCCTCCCGCCTCGCTTCAATTATCTTCTCCTGCACCCCCTCGACGTTGCTCTTCGACAGGAATGTCATGTCCGTTTTGAGGGACAAAACCTCCTCCTCCGCGCGGATCTTGGCGCTCTCTAGCTCCTGAAGGGCGCTTTGGTGCTGGATTGCCTTGGCCCGAGCCTCCTGGTGTTCGGTCATCATGTTGATTTTTTCAGTACTGAGCTGGTCAAGTTGCGCTCTCAGCTCGCTGATTGTTGAGTCGCGGCCGACCATTTCTTCCTGGGCCCTGCTGCTCCACTCCCGAAGGTCGGCGATCGTCTTCAAATGCTGCTGGCATTCGGCCTGCTTCTCAGAAGAGACTGCGGAGGCAGCTTCAGCTTCGCTCTTGTACATATCTGCAAGCTTCGCGGCTTCCTCTACCTCCTTCATCTTCGAGGCAGTCTTTCGAAGCGCCAGAATTTCCTCCGTCCCGGTTGCTATTATTTTCAATTTCTCATCCAGAATCGCCTGTACACTTGCCAGCTCAGAAGAAAGACCCGCCTTCTCCTGTTCCAAACTGGACAGGTTCGCACTAGCCGATTGCATCCACTTGTCGGAGGCAGCTGCGTTGTTCCTGAGACTCTCGACCTCTGACCTCAGCAGCGTGACCTCTTCGCTGTTGCTGTTCGAAGCAGATGAGGCGTCGTTCAGTTTCGCCGTAAGGATTTCATTCTCCTTGGTAAGATTAGTGACATTCTCGCTTGCCATCTTCATCCAGTCGTCGGCCGCCTTCGCGTTGCTCTTTAAGGTTTCAATCTCAGCCCTACAGGCAGCAACCTCATCACTTGACGAGCCGGCCTCGTTAAGCTTGGTGGTGAGCTCCTCCGAGGTACTCTTGAGAGTGTCGATTTCAGCCTTCAAGTTCATCACTTCAACGTCTGCAGAGCTTGCCTTGGTAGTCAGCTCCTCATTCTGTTTCGTGAGGCCAGCCAGGGTATTCTCTTTAAGAGCTTGAATCTCGGCCTTCAAGTTCGCCACCTCCTCCCCGCTTGAAGAACTAAAGGAATTAGCCTCGTCAAGCTTTTCGTTGAGTTCCTCCTTCTCCTTTGCTATTCCAGCCAAGTTCTCGCTTGCCGCCTTCATCCAGTCGTCGGCTGCCTTTGCGTTACTCTTCAACGTTTCGATCTCCGCTTTAAGACTCGC
>BRXY01000545.1:0-50804 GCA_030267945.1 Triparma strigata | reverse complement strand
CTAACCCTAACCCTAACCCTAACCCTAACCCTAACCCTAACCCTAACCCTAACCCTAACCCTAACCCTAAGCCCTAGCCCTAACCCTAACGGATACTGTAACGGTTGTGGACATCCCGACGTTGGTCGCGACATTGGCTACGATCAAGATTGGCTTGACTCAGTAGTGAAGTAGCCAAACGTTAATAATAATAAAGTCGATGACATTTTCATTCATGAATCATTCTTCTTCCTTCTCGTTTTCCTTTTCTTCTTTCTCCTCGTCCTTCTCCTCGTCGTCTTCCTCTAAACTCTTCCCGTACCATTCTTTAATGATCTTAGAAAACTCAGAGAAACTATCTTCTAATACACCGTTGGTTATTACAGCGTCAAAGTTTGTTGGAGTTTCACCGTAGAGGATTTCATCTTTCGCTGAATCTAACATCGGGGGGATTAAATCTTCTTCGACACCGGAATCGAGGAGACGGTCGGATAGAGCGTCGAGGGTTGGGGGCTTTATGAATATGCTTTTAAAGGGCATTCCTGAGGATTTTATCTTCTGGTGGCCGAGGGTGTCGGTTAGGATTACGCATATTGCGGAGGAGGAACGGACGGATTGGATTGAGGAATATTCAAGACCGTAGATTACGGGGCCGGAGGGGGAGGGGTGGGAGGTGTATTCTACGAACTGGTTATCTTCTATTTTCTGCTGGATTGTGGAAAGGGGGAGGAAGATGTAGTCGACGTTGTTTTCCTCGTCGGGGCGGGGGGGACGGGAGGTCGTTTGGAGGGGGATGTCGAATTTTGAGTAGTGGAGCTTCTGGAGGAGGGAGAGGAGGGTCTTTTTGCCGGTGCCGGGAGGGCCGGAGAGGACGAGGGGTGTGGGGCCGGAGGAGGTCAAAACGTGGGAGTGGTGGGGTGCGAGGTCGGAGAAGTGAGAGACGGCGAAGGAGTAGATGTTATTGGGTTTCCGGGGAGGGGAAAGGGGGATGTGGGTGAGGTGTGGGTGGGGTGGGGTGGGGTGGGGTGGAAGAGGTTTAGAATCGGAGCGGTCGAGGCTTCTGAATTCTACTAACCCTAACCCCATATTCACCGTGACAAACGGGCGGATTCGGTGCTCTCACCTCCAACAAGCAAGCGGACATGAAGTCGTTCAGCATACTCTTGATCTCTGGGTGCTCCTGAACGTAAGCCGCGTGGCTGGCTTTGATGGCCTTCTTGCGGGCGTTTAGGTCGGAGATTTCAGAGAAGGTAAGGGCGGAGGCGGGGTCGTTTTGTGCGGACATGTTTGACTGACTGCTTTTGCAGTGGAGCTGTTGTGGTTTTGGGGCAGGCAACTTTGAAAAAAATCCAGGTACGCTAGAGGGTCAGGAGTTGGCGTGAGGGCAGGCTCAAAGAAAGCCAACGTGACGTTGATTGTTAGGCGGGGAGAGTCTGTATCGCTTTTTATTTAAACAACACAGCGCTTATTAAGTGATTTGCCAGGGGGACCTTACATCCACTCCCCCTTGGCTAGCAGCACCCATCGCATACCATTTTCCATACCGCCTAAGAAGGGCGGCGCCGGTCTAGATCCAAACGTTTGGTCCAAGTTTCTGAATAACACGCTCTCCACAGTGACAAAAGGGCGAATGGGCGTGACGGAACCTTGCCTCGAAGGCCCTTGGAGCAAGAGTTAAGCAGGAAAACAATCGAGGCCATGAATGTTGATGAGCAGGCAGCGAAGAACCCCTTCACCAAGGGAAAATCAGAAGTACGCAAAGTTTCTACTTGACGAAGCAGGAGACGGACCACGAAAAACGAAAACCGATAAAAATTGCCGAGACATTAAATACGAATACAGGAAGAACGGCACGACGATAGCTGCAGTAGTAGCATCCTGTAGTCCAAGTTTCGTCGATCATCGTGTCCGTATATACATCTTCCCTTTTACTGGCTTGAGCCGAAGGGTGTAAAGGGCTGTCTAACTTGTTTTCACTCGTTGGCAGTCTCTTTGAAGTCTGCAGATTGGAGTACTTTGCTCATCGTCGATGTTCTGGAATTGACCCTGAAAGAAGAAGAAGAAGCGAAGAAAAAAAGAAACGGAAAGGAACAATCCCGCAAAGGAGCGCAGGCTTGAAGTTCATCGACTGCATGTATCATTACGCCTTGGCTTGCAACAGGTTCGAAGAGTCTAACCAGTCCACCGAAACGTTACTACATGGCATGGATAGGTTACAACAAGGAGTTGGGCCACAACCACTGCCTTTATCGCATGTCGGCTTTCAGGTTCATAAGCCAGAACGGATTCCAAATCGCAGAAGGCGACACACAGACGAAACAAACTATCCTACCATTAGGCGCAATATAAACAAAACAAAAACATATATTGCAATTAAAAAAAAACCTACAATACACACTTATTAAACCTTATATTAAGTTTATCTTCACCCTTATCTCGCTTCGAACTGAACCATCCTATTAGTCCTAATTTTATAAAGCACTCTAAAACCACATTGCCTACACCTTATAGCGTCCTGCAATTTCAATGAATTCACGTAACCGCAGTCGCCGCAACGGTAACGGCAGCCGAGGGGGAGGGGGGTGGAGAGGGAGGAGGCGGGGGCGAGAGGGGTGGAGGGGGGGAGGGAGGAGGGGAGGGAGGGGATTACGTCCATTTAGAGGATCTATTTAGAGGTTGAATGTTTAGGGTACTTAAAGTGGGTACTTAAAGTGTTAATGTAACGTTGTTTGTTTTAAGAAGCTGTGATAGAATAATAAATAAAGGACGTTAGAATGACGAACGAGAGAGAGGAGTAAGAGAAGAGGAGTATTCGGATGATATATCGGTCCCGGACGTCTGTCCATTCACCCTTTCATCCTATTTCCCTCTTTATAAGCTAGAAGAGGCGCGCCATAGTCACACGATTGTAGCATTGTTCGCACAAACACTTGATTGCATGATGGAGAAGTCGTTGACACGGAACGTTACAACGTTAATACCTAAAAACAATTAATAAAATTGGCGAAAGTTTACCAGTCAATTAATCTCTCAACAAAAACCCCAAACGTCACTTCAAACGTCGCCTCTTCATCTTCCTTTCCCTTACAATCTCCAGTGATCCCATATTTAGTAAAATAATTCCTCGTAACATCCTCTAAAAGCCGCTCTTTCCCCTCCGCCCTCTATAGAACCTCCGTTCGTAGAACAAAACACCGTCATCACCTAAAACAAATGTCCCTCCTCCTCCGTTCCCGTCATCTCCTCCGTCCCTCCCCCCTTCCCTCCCTCCTCCCTCACCTTCCTCTCCCCTCCTCCCCCCAAAAACGCTCCTACAAAACAACCCCTCCCCTCCTCTACACCTCCACACCTCCCTCTCAATCTGCCTCCCTCCTCGCAGGCCTAGCCGGCGTCGCCCTCGTAACCCAAGTCGTCCGTCAAGGTGCAATAGCATACGATGAATTTTCAAAGCAGTCCCCCGAAGAAGAAACAACAGACGACGGTAAGAAAAAAGTGAAACGGAAAAATTTCTTTGATCAATTCGGTTTCTCAGGTCCATCCAAACATTACGAAGGTGGTTTCGAAGACGACATGTCCCGTCGTGAAGCCGCTTTAATCCTCGGTATCCGTGAATCCGCGAGTTCCAAACGTATAAAAGACGCTCATAGGAATATATTGATCGCGAATCATCCTGATACTGGCGGGAGTAATTATTTAGCTAGTAAGGTTAATGAAGCTAAGGAGTTGTTAATGAAAGGGAAGGAATCATCCTGATACAGGTGGGAGTAGGTTTGTTTTAAGAGTAGAGGATGGTTAAGGAGAATTGTTTTATAATCAACAAAACGTCTACTTCAATCAAATTTCTTATTGAACTCTTCAATGTTCCCCTGCGTGATAAAATCCAGATTCTGCTTCTCAAATTTCGTTGTGTCACCACCACCACCACCACCTTCACCTCCACCTTCCCCCCCATCCCCTTCACTCTTCTTCTCTTCCCATTCTTCAATTCCCCCCAACAACTTCTCCATCGCGATTTGCCCTGAAAAATGCTGCTCAATATCATCCCCTATTTCAATCAAACTCCCGTTCGTCTGTCTTAGAAAATGACGGTAAAGAGTCTTCGTACCGTCGACTTCGACGGCGAAGATCGCGATGTGAGTGAGGCTCTCGGAGAAATCTGATAAGGGGAAAGTGAAGGTTTTTGTTAATAAAGGAAGTATAATTTCAAAGAAGGCGAAACGTTACGCATGGGCCTTGATCCCATTCTCTCTCTCTCCTCTCCGCTCCTCGCCGGCTCCTCTTAGGCACTCTCACCTTTGTCCTTGTCGTCTTCGACCTTGAATTTGTTGACGTGAATTCTCCTGACGGTACCCCCTGGTCCCCTCCACCTCCTGCTCTTTGTGACGATGTTCCGCAGCTGTTCTTCACTGATTTCGTCGTCATCGGGGATGAAAAATCCATCTTCGGTGTCGTTAATTCTGCGGAGGAAGAGTGTTTATGGTGTTAGAAAAGTTGTGTTGAACGTTGGCGCCTCCTTGCAGCCTCCCTCCTCGCAGCCTCTCACCTCTTGTAAATGTCCAACATCCTGCCGTTCATATGCGCCAGGAGAATGTAATTGTATAGAACTCCGAAACTGTCACACTCGTTAGAAATAAAATTCTCAAACGTCTTACATCGTTCGACATTCGGCTCCAAACTCACCTCAGCAGACACCCGAAAACGTTGATGACGATCGCGTAGAAGGCTCCGCTCATGCCGCTCGCCTCTATCCTCTCAAACCTCTCGTAGAGCTTGGCAAAGTCTCCCGTGACGCACGAGCAGGAGTCGCTTGTGTAGTCCCTCTCGCACTCTTCTTCCGAATTCGAAAACAACGTTATATTAGAAAAACGAATAAGATTAATTTGCGTCAGATTTCACAACGGTTCGAACATCCCCCTCCCTTTAACTCCCTCTCTCTCTCTCTCTTACCTCCGCCCCTACTCTCGCAGTTCCAGTTCCCCTGAATCAAGTCAACGATAAGAATAAGCATAGGATCCAAAACCGTCATACTCCCGAACGCAATAACAAACTTTGATACTATATACGGTAAACTATCCAACGCGAACGAAAGCGCTATAGAAACCAACGTCGAGAGGGAGAGGATTATAGTGCATGATAATTGACCGACGGATATGAGACAGATTTCTTGCCAGTCGCGAATGTTTGAACTTGTGTACTTTATTATGATGCTGAAGGTGGTGAATCTGATTGTGAAAGTGGAGCGATGAGTACAGGATTAGAGTGGGAGTAATACTGATGACGCCTTCTAATTGCAACGAGATCGTAGTGACCACAAGGGAGATCTGCACAATTCTAACTACTCGCTTCGCTCGTCGCTTCGCTAGTCACTTCGCTAGTCTCTTCGCTCCATTGTTCTCACCTAAACCCGAACAAAGGAACTCCGATAACCTTCAAATAAAGCCACTGCGCCATGTAATGAAAGTACATCCTCAGCCAGAACGTCGCCGCGAGTACAATAACCGTGGAGAAGAACTCAACCGAGAAGAGTGAATTCATGCTCAGATCTTCCGTCAGCTCTGAGAAGAGGTAAGTCAATTTACGATTCAGCACTCGGTCAGGAGAAGGCTTGTACGTTAAGTTGGGGTCGTTCTCCACGGCGTAGGTGTACGTTTCCATCTCCTGAGTGTCGGTGAGTTCGTGCCACACGTGTTCTTTTGATATTTCCTTCTTAGAGCGGCCTCGTTTTATGCCAAGGCCGGTGTCGGTCCAGTTGGACATCGACTGCTTCTTCTTCTGACGGGAGGTTGAGGAGGGGAGGGGGTCGCCGGGGGTCTCGGAACCGGGGAGGACGCTGTGACGGTTTCAGGATTAGGTTAGATACTGGTTGGATACTGAAGCGACGAGTTAGCTACGATCTTCATCTCACCTTCTATCACTCTTGCTCAAGACTCTCCCTCCGTCTTCGCCGTCGCTCACGTCCGAGTGGTACTCCTCGTCCGAGTTGTCCTCCCCCTGCCCCTCCCCGGCGACCGCGACCTTGCTCGACTTCTTCTGGCCCCTCCTCTTCTTGCGTTTCTTGGCCGCTCCGTTCTCTCCGCCCTTGGCCCTCTTGAAGATCGTGGCTGCCTTCTCCTGCCAGGTGGCGTTGCTCGTCTTGGATTTGTTGACCACCGCGCCCGCCAGCTGGAGGTTTTCTTTGTCGGCCCCGGTCTTGTTCTCATTCTCGTTCTCGCTCTCGTTCTTGTCCTCGAGCATCGGGTTCTTGACGGCTGCGAGAAGCGAAGCGAGTAGTTAGAATTATGCATATCTCCCTTGCCTGCTACAATCTCGTTGCTCCTCGTCTCACCTTCTTCGCCACCTTCTTCGCCATCACCGTCGCCCTCCTCCCCCTCTCCCTCCACTTCCTCCCTCCCATCCCTCCTAACCCTGACATTAGAATTAACGTAATCGACCTCAAAATCGATTTCGTCAAACTCCGTCCTCCCGTCGTTGAACTCCCTCGGCAAGTGCCTAACATCTAGGTAAAGGTTCCCCATCCACAGACTAAGATCCCTACTAAACCTCTCCTCAAACGTCCTAAACTTCTTAATACTCCTATCAACCGGCCCCCTCAAAAACGGCAGCCTAAACCTCCCACTAACAATCCTAAAATGCGTATCACACATCGGCATAACACTCCAACCAACAACCTCCTCCCCCCTCCTCCCCACCTCATAAACCTCAAAGACCAGTACATTACAAGGACGCACCGAACAAGGACTAGGTAGCATACCGTAAATATTCTCCTCGAAAGTAATACACTTATCACCTAACCTACCTCCGAACCTAACCGGCGTACTCGCGCTACCTCTATTAACATTAATTAAACCTGCGCCGTCATTCCAGTTTATCTTTTGACCTCCTAGACGCTCGTACATGGACATTAAAATAGTGAAATTACCAGGACGGAGTTTACCGTGGACGCCTCGGAGGAGGTGGAGACGGATCTCTATCGGTTGAGGGAGATTCGACCAGAATATTGAATACCTGTTTTTGAACAAAGGGTTTGTTAGATTGTTGTTGTTGTTTTTTTAGAATGAGGGGAGTTATTTATAACGGTGTTATATTTATCCAATATTACCTTCTAGCAGCAGCCGTATCCTTAACCCCCAGCCCTCCGTATTTCTCTTTAACCGCCCCCTTTTTCCTCCTCAAATCCTTCTCCAGTTCATTCCTCAACCCGAGGAACTTACGTTTCATATACGTAGACATTAAACGTAAATCCCTGTAACTCGATATCCTAGCGTTTTTAATTGCGTTGAACGACGTAGTTGAAAGGGAGTTGACGCGTTGACGGGCTGAATTCTCACGGTAGGATATATCTGATTCTCTTTTCCTGAATTTTTCGAGCTCTAAGGAAGCAGCTTTTAGACGCGAGAGCTCCATGCTGCGAGTCTGGGATTCGAGGACGGAGACGGGTATAGAAGTTACGATCATTTCGGATTCGTTCGACTCGAGAGCGAAATCGACACCGTAATCGGTTGGTAAGGATTTGTCTGATAATTCCAAAGAGACGGCTGTGGAGAGTTTATCGGGAGGGTGAGGGATTGTAGGTGAGCGGAGGAAGTCTTCGTCGTCCTGAACATCGGGGATTTTTATGGAGGAGACGAAGGGGGGTAGGGTTAAGGGGGGAGGGATTGGGGAAGCTTCGGGGATGAAGACTGATTTTAGCATCGACCATTTATTGTCCAGAGTGGTTTCTAAAGAGTCTGATTCTGAATATAATATACGATGGCGTTGTGTTTTTCGAGTTAGAAGAAAGGTCGTTGGGGGTGGGGGGGGGGGGTCCTTTCGTACGTCTCACCTAGCTCCTTTGCGATTTGTCTCATCCTGTTCTTGGTGTATTCTGCCTTTCGTTTTCTCAGAACCTCGAAGTTATCACTATTAGTAGGTTGATTAGTAGGTTGATTAGTAGGTTGATTAGTAGGCTGATCAGCAGGTTGATTAAGCCTGTCCTTCAAAGCTTGCATAGAAGTCGATAAGTCCGAACGTTCAACATAGAGAGGACGGATTGCGGACAGATCGGAGGTGGAGGGAGGACGGGAGTGGGAGGATGTGAAGTCTTTTATCCAGGTTTGGATTTCCTTAATTTGTAGAGTGTGAGTGAGTGAAAGGAAGGTACTTTCGATATTCGCTTGATGCACTATCGCTTGCTGTACTATCTATCGCTTGCTGTACTATCTATCACTTGCTATACGTCTCATCCTCACCTTCTTTAGTTTCGCCCTCCGCTCAGTCTTCTCCTTTATCTGTCCTTTAATATCTTTTCTCGAGTCAGAAACAGCTACTTTTGTTACCTTGGCGGATACTACATTCGCGAACATTGTGCCAGTACGTTGTAAACGATGCGTACTAACGATACTAGCTTTATTTTATAGGTAAAAAGGAATTGAAAATGTTAAATTAAAGGAAGAGGAGAAATCTTTGAATTGTTACGGAATTCTATAGTAAGAGGACGCAGAACGCTTGAGACGACTTATGAGCGTCTGTGGCGTAGTTACAGCTTCGGTGCGTCTATTTGGAATATATTGATTATGATTATTTTATTTCAGCAGTTTGCCTACTTTTCAATTGGTAAGAATTCTACTCTCCTCGCGTACCGATCCCCATTTACAACACATGAGACAAACCTCCCCGAGAACTTCGCGCGTATCAACGAAGATCTCCGAAAATGCGCGGTCATTCTACAAGATTCCTCCAATTGGCCATCCGTTGGGCCCGACCCTAAGCCAACAATTTGTTTCTGAATGTGCCGTCGAAAATGCTCCCGGCGTGCGGAATAGACGACCTTTGAGTACAACCAATGACGTTTCTCTACGGCGGGAGCAAAAAAGACGTAGTAATAATGAAATATCAAAACCTCCCTCCGACGATATCATCAAAAGAATATATGTGTATCGCTCGCTAACTTCTCAATTTCTAACCCCGCCTCCAACTCACCACTCACCCCACTTCTCTTCAATATATTAGAAATAAATCCTCTCTCCCCCCTCAATAAATTCCAACCCCAACAGGCGTCCAAAATGCCAATAACCCCCCTCTTCACCCTCTCCCAAACCTCCACCCACATCCTCCTAACCTTAACCCTCCCCTACATCCGCGTCGGCGACGCCGAGACCTTAATCGAAGGGAAGAGACTCAGCTTCAGCTGCAAGAGTTACCTGCTTAAATTGAATTTCGATGACGAATTGAAAGGTAACAAACGTTATAAGATATTTGATACTAAATTCATTTTCTCCTTCTAACCCCCTCTCTTAAAAAGACACACCAGAAAATCCCGTCACAGCAATCTACGATCCCAACGTCTCCAACGGAACTTTAACAATTTCCATCCCGAAATCCGTCCCTAACACTAACTTCAAAGATCTCGATTTAACTACTAAACTATTACAGCCTAAAATACCTAAAGTATATCGACCTAAAATAGAAGTTATAGATTCGAATGATTTAAGTGGTACAGATAGTGACGATGAAGTATTTGAATCTGAGGTTAGCGTTTTAGATCATTTGGAGAATATTGAGGAGCAGGAGAGGTCGGAGACGAAGTACGGTTTTAATCTTGGTTTTTCGAATGAGTTTAGGAAGTTGAGGGAGGAGTTGAGGGAAATTTCTAGCGTTGATTTAGGTGAGGAGGGGAGGGTGGGGAGGAGTATTTTAAAGGGGGGTACATTGAAACGAAACGCGTGACACTTGTGCTTCGCATCCTAAAAGCTCCGTTCTGACGTTATCATTTTTTTCCTTCCTTTAGATCTAGTCGGCTGGTCGGAGAAGCGTAGGATCCGTCTCGCTCTCGAAAAATCCGACTTCGACAAAAACCGCTACCAATCCGACTACTTCCTAAACACCCCCAAGTTCCTCCCCCACAACCCCGAAGGTCCCGACATGCTCTTCACCTCCTCAATGTCATACGTCCCCTTCTACCTTGATATAACCTCACAATTAACATCCCTAAAACTCTCCCCAACCGACTCGACAACCTTAACTAAAATACCAAACACCCCTCAAACAATCACCTCCACCTACCCTTTAAACCTCGGCCTTACATCCCTCCTCTTCTCTTACATGTACGACCTCAGGCTTACGGCGGGAGAGCCTAACGTCGAGTCGGCGTGGAACGTCTGGAAGTTGAGCGCGGTTATGTGTTACTTTGAGTCGTATCATTCGGAGAGGGATGGGGTTAGGGGGGTTTTGGAGGATTGTTGTAGGAGAGCGGTTTGTTATGGGTATTGTAGGAGTTGGGAGTTGTGTGAGAAGGTTGTGGAGGATTTGATTGTTGTGGTTAAGGACAGGAGGTTTGTTTTGAAGTGTTTGATTGAGATGAGGGGGATTTTTGAGAGGAGTGAGACGCTTTATTTGATGAATAAGTTTTATTTGGAGGGGTATTTGGTTTGGGTGCAGGGGGAGGAGGAGTGGGGGGAGTTTGGAGGGGAGGTGGAGGAGGTTTGGAGGGGATTGGGGAGGGACTTTGGGAGGTTTAGAGGGGGGTTGGGGCTGGGGTTGAGGGAGGCGGAGGAGGAGGTCGACAAGAGTATTGAGGACGTAGAAGAAGAGGACGAAGACGAGGATGAGGATGAGGATGAGGATGAGGATGAGGATGAGGATGAGGATGAGGATGAGGATGAGGATGAGGATGAGGATGAGGATGAGGATGAGGATGAGGAAGCGGATGAGGAAGATGAGGGAGAAGATTAAGATTGCCTTTTTTAGTTTAAATACGTGAGGTGTTGTTTTTGTTTACCCGGTATACTTTACTTCACTTCAGCGTGGAGAGTTCCAGGCCGGGCTCTTGGATCATTGGGTTCTGGACGGTGTTGGGGTCCGACTCTATGTTAGAGGACGCCGCGGGGGGCGGCGGTGGCGGGGGCGGGCTGTCAGGGTCTTCAGACTTCTCTTCTTCGCTTTCGTCTTTTTGCTGGGTGTCTGGAGTTGTCTCGTCTTCTTCGTCGTCGTCTTCGTCGTGTTCTACTTCGGCCCCAGCCTTCTTCACCAATGCCATTAGCATGTTTTTGAGGAGCTTGGTTTCCTTTTTGTTGCTCTTCATCTCGTCTGAGAGAAGCTTTTTCAAGTTGTCGTTCTCATCCCTAAGGGCGTGAATTTCGGCCGTCATCTTTGCCTCGAGCTTGACGAACTCTGCAGTCGTCTTCTTGTTCACTCGGCGAACAATGTCAAGGACACGGCCGGTCCAATCAGAATTAGAGGAGTCAAGCTTCAAGTCGAGCTTGTCTTCGGTGGAGGTTGTGGCGGAAGTTTGCTTGGCGAAGACTTCTAGAATGGCACCACAGGCTTTCAAGGGCAGAAACCATGTGAAAAAAATAGCAATCGCTGATCCGAGGAGGACAGGGGAGAAGAGAATTCTCACGCCTAGCGCCACCTTATTCTTGCCGTTCGCCCAAGCGTGGTCTTCTTTCAAGCCGTAAAGGATTAGCAGCCAGCCCTCTTCCCCAAACCACCTTTTACCATGATCATCAAACCTCTTCTTCCAAACCTCAAAGCCTTGTAAAAGCCATTTGAAAGTTGAGCTGATCTCAGCAATAAGCTCCAGTCGACTTCGCCAGAACAGCTCCGTAGATGTGACGAGGACGGCGTCGTAGGAGTCACCAACGATGGCTATGAGGACGTTTAGCAAGATGATTACCACGAGGAACGAGTAGCTAAGGAAGAGACCTTGCTCCCAGACACCAGTGAAGGCGGAGGACTCGAAGGTCCCCAAGATCATGAGGTAGAGGGACCAGGCTGTCCCTCCACTTGTGGAGAAGTCGAGTTCGACATTTTCCTCGTTAGCAGTAACTACTAAGAAAAAGGCGTGTCCGAACATGATGAGGATGACGGCAAAAACTGCCATGAAGGAGAAGAGGTCAATGATGATCGTGTTGAGCATTAGAACAAAGGTTGCAATTGGTTGTGAAAAAGATTTTGCAAAGCCCAGCACCTTCATCCACACAAATAGGGCGATGATGCTTGCAAGGTGCTCATACTCAGTACCCGGACCGACCCTATAGTAGTACTCGAGCAGAACGATGGTCCCGCCGGAGGCTATTACGTCTATAACATTCCAATAGTCCCTGTACCAATTGCGCTGCATATTGAGCTGGTACATGGCGTGGAACTGGGCAATCTCGCGAAGGAGGAAGTACAGCGCCAAAACAAAGCACACAATCGTCATATCTCTGATCAGGACGTCGTCCCATTCGTAGGTCCCGTTGTTGGAGAACTTGAATTGGATGGAGAGACACGTGAAGATCACAGTGAAGACCGCGTAGAGGAAGACCTCGAAGTAGTAGATGTACATGATCCCGGAGCGCATGTAGGAGCCAAGGTGAATTCTGAAGATCCGAGTCGCTGCCAGTTTTTGTAATTTTTTCATTTTGGTGGCTGTGAGAAGCTCGGGGAGGAGGTCCGGTCGGAATTTGTTGTTGTCTGCGACGTACTTTTGGATCGCATCTTTGAGATTTTCGGTGAGTTTTTGGTTGTCATCGTCGGTTTTGGGGCTGGCCTGTGTCAGGACCGTCCACGTCGCGTCGAAGAGGAGTTGGAGATCGACTACAAAATTGTTAGGTTCGCGACTGTTGCGGTGGTAGATCTCGAGGAACTGCTGCCAGGCGAAGAGGTCGAGGGTAGGTATGGTCTTTGTTCGTTTAACCATGTCGCCATTATCATTTTCCTCCTGGAATTCTTTGATTCTACTTCTCTTGGCGAAGTCCTCGACTGCTGACTCAAGGTCCTTGATATTTTTCTCGCGGAAGGCTGCCATCATGGTCTCGTGGCCTTCTTTGTCTCGGCCGAGGCTGTGGAATATTTCGTGATAAATTTTAGAAGGTGAGAAGAGCGGGGAGGGTGGTGTGGTCATTGTCGATTCTTACCTCCGTGCCCCAACTAACCCTTCGTAAAATACGTGGTTATTTCCAGCACGTCGGCCGTTTCGAAACCAGTCAAAGAATTCTTTATCAATTTTTAAGGTGGGGTGCGCATCGAGAAGCTCTTTGGCCCCCTCGGCAGTGCAAACGTCATTGCTACAATAGTATGTGAGAGTGTTTTTTAACTTCACTCCTCTATCTATTTCGCTATCTATTTTTTTGTGTGCCTCGAGGAGAACTTTCAGCCCCTCAGGTTTGCATGATTTGTTTGAACAGTAATACGAGAGTGGGTTCCTCGTATCTATTGAGGAATCTTCATTGTTGACGCCGCTGTATCCCTCTGAACCCGCTTTGATGAGGACTTCCATCCCTTCATAAGTGCATCCCTTGTTCTCACAGTAGAATGAAAGCGGGTTCCTCTTGGATTCCCCGTCTTCATTTTTCACTCCATCTGTGTACGCATTGAGGAGCTTATTCAGCCCCTCGAGCAGCTCCTCAGAAGTGCATGAGTCATTCTCACAGTAATACGAAAGGGGGTTTCTCTTGCTCTCGACTTCTATGTTACCGCGCATCTCGGAGTAAAGAGAATTACTCTTGATTGAAGCATCCTCATTTGTCGCTCCCTCTAGATGAGCCTTGAGGAGACTCTCCATCCCATTGTTTTTGCACGACTTGTTCTCGCAGTAATATGACAGAGGGTTCCTCTTGCTTAAGGCGTCTTCGTTTTTCACTCCAGCTGGGTGCGCCTCGAGGAGCACTTTCACCATTTCAGAAGAGCATGACTCGTTTGAGCAGTAATATGAGAGAGGATTCCTCTTGCTTAAGGCGTCTTCGTTTTTCACTCCAGCTGGTTGCGCCTCGAGGAGCACTTTCACCATTTCAGGAGAGCATGACGAGTTTGAGCAGTAATATGAGAGAGGGTTCCTCTTGCTTAAGGCGTCTTCGTTTTTCGCTCCATCTTGGTGCGCCTCGAGGAGCACTTTCAGCCCCTCCGGAAAGGATGACTTGTTCTCACAGTAATACGAGAGAGGGTTCCTCTTCCTTTCAGCGTCTTCGTTTTTCACTCCATCTGGGTGAGCTTCGAGGAGCATTTTCACCACTTCAGGAGAGCATGACGAGTTTGAGCAGTAATATGAGAGAGGGTTCCTCTTGCTTGAGGCGTCTTCGTTTTTCGCTCCATCTTGGTGCGCTTCGAGGAGCAGCTTCAATACTTTGAGAGACGAGCCAAACTGGCTATAATATGAAAGGGCATTCCTCCCGTTGGACACGATCTTCTAGATGGAGTAGGGGCACGGAGTACATGTCATGATTGGGCGTTAGAAGCAAGAATTGAGCTTGTCAGCACTGATTTCAGTCTCACCTTAATCGCTTCGGGGTTTTCAAGAAGTATCCTCTTAATTTCTTCCAACTTGCCATCTAATCTACACAAATTCACCAAAGGTGGTAAATTGCTGTCCTTCAAATGTTCGATGACTTCCTCCTGAACACTTGATTTGGCAAGCTGCGCAAAAGAGGGGTGACGATGCGTTTGTTGTGTGTCAGAACGGAAGTTTTTTTTTGAGGAATTTCCGTTTCTTTCGTCGCGTCGAGTTGTTTATAATTCTCACCTCGTGCAGTTTGTCGCATCCACGGAATACATCGGATCCAACTTCTTTAACGGAATCTGGCCATAAGAACGTGGTTATATTTTTGCTATTTTGGAAAGCTTCGAATTTAACAGATTTGACGCCTTCCTTCAAAATCACCTTCTCCAAACTATGGCAATTGCTAAAGGTGGCTTCGTCAATCATCTCGACCTTGATTTCAACTTCTTTTAAGTTTGAATATGCGAATGCATACAACCCGATTTCTTTTAACGAGTCGGGGAACTTCATCTTTGTTATGCCTGTCTCGTAAAAAGCTCTACTTCCAATTTTCGAGACCTTACTACCTCCAAAATCAAAATCGACCAAATTCTTACAACCACGGAATGCATTTGAGGGTATTATATCAACGTCACTGGCAACAACAACCTTCGTAATATCCTCCCTCCCCTTATACTTCTCCCCATCCTCCTTCTGATAAACGACCTCGACCATGTTACTCAAACGACTCCAAATAGGAAGTGCTGGGCACAGCAACGAGGAAAATGATCAAAAGAAGCGGTAACAAGGCTAAAGTTCGGACCGATGTCAAATTCCTTCTTCTCTTCTCCTTTTCACCCTCTCCGTTTCCTGAGGCACAAAATGGAAGACACTGGTCAAAATGGATACAATAAAGGTGCGGGGGGAGATTTCCCACCCTCCAACAACACACCCCTTACCTTTCCCTCTGCGGCTGCGACTTCTCCAGACCGAAAAAGCGTAAAATCAAAGAGCTAAGAGATATAATACTGGAAAAAGTTACCTGACAATTTCCATCCCCTTCAACCATCCACAAGTAAGCCTTGCTACTTCCCGTACCCGCCAGCGCTACCCATCTCATATATACAACACTCATCTCAGGCGGTATCTTCTGATCTACATCAATTCTCCGAAAATAGCCATAAAATAATATCAACGCCCGAGCAACTTTTAGAACCCATCGTTAGAAGTTAGAAGTGACCCAACCCTACATCCTCCAACCAAGCAAGCTGCACCTAACCCTACATCCTCCAACCAAGCAAGCTGCAGCCAGCCTAATAAAACCATGAGCAACAAAGTCGCCGTGATCACCGGTGGAACTGCCGGGGTCGGCTTTGAGACCTGCGTCCAGCTCGCCTCCCTCGAAGAGTCCCGCTTCAAGAAGATCTACATCACGTCTCGCAGCTCCTCCGGAGCGGAGAAGGCGATCAAGTCAATTCGGGAGAAGACGAGCTGCCCTGAGGACATGTTCGGCTTCCTGACCCTGGACCTCTCCAGCCCTAAGTCCTGCGCGGACTTCGTCGAAAACCTTCCCGACTCGATCGACGTCATGGTCCTCAACGCTGGTTCCATCTCTCTCAAGTCCCTCCAGGAGAAGACTGAGACTGGCGTCACGAAGAACTTCCACGCCGGCTGCATCGGCACAGCCATAATCGCCGAGAACCTCCTCTCAAGCGGCAAGCTGAACAAGGGCGGTAGAATGTTCTACGCCGCCGGCGAAGTCCAACGCAGCGTCTGGCTCTTCACCGGTTTCCAACCTTTCCCCGTCTGGGACAAATCAAAGACAGCCATCTACCCCTCCACCCCCCCCACATCAATCTTCGGCGGTGTCATGGGCGTCCGGTCAATGATCGCCGGTATGCAAAATTACAAAACCTTCATGTCGTTATACATGTCAAAGCTGGTGAGAGAATGTCTCTGAGCGAAGCGAAGAGCTGAGAAGGCGCATCGACAAGATCTTGGCGCTCATCGCCCGATACTTCCGTTACGTAACATAGCTGCTGCCAACCTTCTACGCCGTTTCCAACCTCGCGAAAAAAAAATCATCCATTGCGACTCTCTTCGCTCATCTCAGGCTCGCGAAAACCCCGACTACTACATCTACAGCGTCTCCCCCGGCGGTACAATCACAGGCTTATACGATACCTGGGGTCAACCTTTAAAATTCCTCGTGAAATTCGCTCCGACTCGAGCTCTATTCATAGCTCTCGGCGCAGTCCATAAAGTCGATAAGGCAGGAAAACGTTACGTCGAAGCCATGAGCGGTCCCTCTTTCACGGAGAATTTTAAGTCAGGTACGATCGTAATGGGTAAAGGTGTTTTCGGGACGGCTGGGAAGCTGAGTGATTGCACTAAGCAGAGGAAGGAATTCGGGGACTTTGAAGCGCAGGATTTGGCGGCGGAGGTTTTGAGGGAGGAGATGAAGAAGGTTCTGGACGCTGTTTGAAGGATTCAATTTAACGGAAGGAAAGAACCTTTGGGTTCGCAATTTTTGCAATTTTGGGGGGGGAACAGCAACCAAGGGGGAAAAAATGAAAAAGAACAACCCTTAGGTTCACAGTTGTTCACAATTTTGAATTAAATAACCGTCACAACTACTTTCCATTTTAATTACTCTGATGATGAGGTTCATGCGCCCCTATCTCCCCCCCCGTCTCTCCGAACTTCACAACCCTCCAATGCCAATCCTTCTCCAAACATTCCCAGAAATTAAAGCTGAACATGCCGCTCTCTTTACCCGTCCTTTCGTCTACGTCGACGAAACCGTTTTTAACCACTTCGTAACCGTCACCTCTAACGGTTATTTTATTATCTAATTGCAACGTCCTAACAAGCTGACTAACGTCCGACTGCGAAAGTTTAATCTTCGAGATTTTAGACTCCTCCACGATCGAAGTTATCACTGATAAAGTTACGGAAGGGTTCGATTTTATCAACATCAAAACGAAAGTACGGAGCTCGGATATAAACTCAAAGTCGAACTGAGAGAAAGAGAGAGAAGGGGAGGATGAGGCATGAAACGGGCGCGTTAGTTTTGGTGTAGGATTTTAACGAATAAGAATAAGGTTTGTGGGAATTGGACCGTTTAATTACCTCCTGCTCGGTGTACCATGGTCCTCCCGTAAGTTCCTTCGCAGGTTCAATCCCCTCAAGCATATAAAGCGTTTTTGTCTTACTAGCAACGCTCTTGAAAGGCTTGATCAGGCCCTTGCTCGTTAAGGTTTTGTAGATTTTTGTGAGGGTTTGAGAGGGGAGGCCGGAGGAGAGCTTGATGTCTTTGGTCCAGATACCGAGGTTGGACGATTTTGCGATCATTTGGTACACGAATTCTTCCTCTTTTGTTAGGCCTCCGGACTTAGAAGAGGTTGAAAATTGACGATTGAACGATTGAAGGGGTGGGTTGAGTTAGAATAAAGTAGTTTCAGTAATTATTTGTAATTATTCGTAATTATTCGTAATTATTCTCACCTGAGACTTTTTGAGGACGAAGCAAGGCTCCGATTTCCCGTCCTTCTTGCGTATGAAGAGTTCAATGGTGTTGCCGCTCAAGGAGTTGGCGAGCTGCGTGATAATTTGAGGCGTGAGGAGGGAGTTCTGCGCCTCGATCTCATCTTGGGTTGCGCCGTTGGAGCCAGCTGCTGCGAGGATCTTTAGGAAGGATGTTTTAAGGGACGCCAGTGAAGGATTCTTTGATGTAGAGGAGGACGTTGTGCTGATGCTGGTGGAAGGAGTTGAGGACTTGGTGGTCTTGGTGGATTTAGAGGAGGTTGATGTTGACGTGACTTCAGCTGAGGTCGACGAGTTCTTGCGTTTTGGAGGCATTGAGGAGAGATAGAGAGAGAGAGAGAGAGAGAGAGAGAGAGGAGAAACTTATGGTGCAGTAATGTGCGGTCCCGTGGAGAATTAGCAGACTTTGTTGATAAACTATTAATTTAAGCGACGTTACTTAAAATTGACGCAACGAAACCTTAACTAAAACACAGCGTGAAAGGTGAGAAGAAAGGCTTTGATGAAAGAGTCACGTAGAGGACAGGAAATTGAATGATTGTCCCTATTGAATCAAATGACTGTAAAAGGACAACTTTTGTGACAGGTCCTTTTCCACAAGAAATAATCGTCAACTTATAAAAACTTGCCAATCATGACCAGAAGCAATAACAGCGCCTCAGCCGTGGCGAATTTTTTCGGTGCTAAAGTGACCGATATCGAAAATATGGACGATAATGAAGTCTCACCCTTGATCGACCAGAAACCCATCGAACCACTAGAAGTCCGTGGTAAAAGGCAGGGAGTTGGAGCACTGAAGAAGCCAAAGGAGGACCAAGGTACGGCTTTGAAGAACAGGCTCAAGAATATTAAAAAGAGAAAGGCGGCCAATGGCGATGAGAGTGACGTTACTGATACTGATGAAGGAGAGAGCTCCGATGAAGAAGAACAAATATCAAGGGTCAAGGTTATGCAAGGCCAGGTGAGAAAACGAGTCGTTACTGTAAATCATCGCAAACATCAAAGCTAACTCCACTCTACTGCAGACTTTGCCTAAAATACAGGCCTCAGGGTCGTCCTCCACCTCCGCGTCTCCAGCCGACAGCAGCAGCTCTAAGAAGAAGAAGCTGGGCAAGAAGGAGCGCGAGAAGCTCAAGAACGCCTCCTCCGCCAACGCCGACGCGCCCGCCGCCAAACCCTCAGCCTCACCCTCCTCAAACGAACAACCCAACCCTTCCAAGAAGAAGCGCAAAAAGGTCCGCTCCCGTCAGAAGAACATCCGAAAGGACGCCCGGGTCCTCAACGGCACCCTCCCCCCCCACCTGATCCCCGCCGCCGGTAAAGGCTCAAAAGCCCGTCCCCTCACCCTTTCCACCAAGCAAAAATTAGGTTTAGTTAATAAAGATGGTTTGAAGAGGGATAAATTCATCGAAAGCGTCGTGCCTGAGGGGGAGGAGAAGGCGAGGAGGGAGGAGAAAAAAAGGAGGATCAAGGAAGGTTTGGGGAAGATAACTTTCAAGAATTTATAGTTTCAAGACCCCTTGTTTTGTTTGTTTTTAAAAAAACCCCGAACTATAAATATCTTCGAGGCACCGCTCACCAAACACTACAAGTAATTCCTCTCCTCTCTCCTCTTAAACGGTGTTAAAAAACCTGTCCCCGTAATCCCCCAAACCCGGAACGATATACTTCTCCTCATTCAACCCTTCGTCAATACTAGCAGTAACAATCTTAACTTCAGGGTACTTTTCAGCAAGAAACTTCAACCCTTCAGGACAACAAACAACATTAGAAAACACAATAGAACCAGTCGGGACACCGACGGCCACGAGCGACTCAATCGCTTTACAAGCTGAACCACCTGTAGCGAGCATAGGATCACAGAGTATGACTTGCTTTGATTCAATGTTTGGTGGGAGTTTTGAGTAGAATAGTTTCGCGGGTTTTGAGGGGACGGACTCGTCGCGTTGGATGAGGATCTTACCGACGGAAACGCCGGGGAGGAGAGAACGGACGCAACCTAATAAGGAATCGCCGGCGCGGACGATTGAGACTGCGCAGATTTTTGTGGAGTCGACGAACGAGCCGGTGAAGGAGGAGCAAGGGGTGGAGACGGTGGTTGGGGAGGTGGCGAGGGGGAGGTCGGCGATGGTCTCTTCTGCTAGGATCGTCATGAGGCGCTTGGCGTAGAATTCGAAATCGGAGGGGGAGGTGGTTTGATCGCGGACGCGGGTGAAGAGGTTGAGGAGGGCTAAGGGGGCGACGGGAAATTGTGTCAAGAGTTAGATTGAGATTGCGGACGGACGAAGCGTTCACCACTATGTTGTGAGCCGCAGACTCTTTTCCCAAAAGGTAAAGTTGCACATTTGAACAGCAAAATAACCTCAAATTTACGTCGATTCGGCAAATTCGAAGCCACAGTCGGATCAATTGCCGAAATTCAGAGCGCTAAAATAACCTTTTTCCTTTGTCAGTCCGGACGTGAACCGTCAACAACCTCCCAGTTATGACGGGAAAGTGGCAGAGCCAATGCCGATACTTTTCATCATTGAAGTGATGAGCTCGCCGGACCGGGGCGCGGGGGCTGTGTTGCTGCCACTTACATTTGTTCTGAAGAACAACGAGATTAGGATGGAGGTCTGACATTATCGAAGGAACAATTGTGTATCTTCTCTGGAAGGTAAAATCGAGACAGCCAATTTCACGTCCTCGGGGTATGGAATGTCCGATATTTTTAGCTTTACAGTAATTCCTGATGAATTTTTAGAGCAATATTTCAAGAGGTCCCTTCTTGTCCTGTCCCTCTGTAACGCCCCCCCCCGAAATCACCGGCCGGACCCTCTAACAGCCTCAAACTCCTGTTCTCCCGCCCATCACCTTTCCTTTGCTCTTCTCCGCATCCAAAACTATATAATTTCGACCACATAAACGTGACTGAGATTGATATAGTTTCGGGAACCCAGTCCTCCCTCCCTCCCACCCCCTTGTAAGCAACTGCTTCCTCTGTCCGGCTCTCCAGCACAAGAGAAATCCACACCAGCAACTCTTCGCCGTTCTTTAACAATGTCTGGCCGAACTTGAAATGCCTCCTTTGCCTCGGTTTCGTCGGCGACTTCGGCGCGACAAACTACGAGGGCCCCGAGCCTCCGAATCTTGACCTAGTGAGAAGGATGAACTTCAACGCGCTCCCAGAGGACTGCATGAGCGTCATCGTAGAATATTTGCAGGGGACGGTTGAGGATCTTAACGATTACTCAAAGATATCCAGAGGGTTTAGGAGGCACGTGAGGAGGAGGTGAGTTGCTGAGTTCAGCCGGGAATAACAAGAGTGAACAACAGTGTCAATGTGTTAAATTTGTATGTTAATTAACTCCGTCGCTTTGCCCCTATTATTTTGATCGCAGGAGGAATAGGGAGATGGCCGAAAACCAGATGCTCCATCGGAAAGTCAAGCTCTGGTGCTCGAACAAGGAAGAGTGCTTGAGAACTTACGGACACATAAAAACTTGGGACGTGTCGAGGGTGACGAGCATGAGGTTTCTTTTCGGGAGGACGGACCAGGAGGTCCTTGACGGCGACAAGTGGAATAAGGATTTCAACGAGAATATTTCTAATTGGGACGTATCGAAGGTTGTTGATACGCACTGTATGTTCTTCGAAGCTCGTTCTTTTGACCAGGATCTGAGCCGGTGGGACGTCAGTGGTATTGAGTTTCCGGAGGGAATGTTCTTGTACTGTTCAAAGTTCAGGGGGAGAGGTGAGCAATGGCACAACACATTTCGTTGGTATAACACTCTGTAACTCTACTCTACTTCCAACTCGTCACTTCGCTCCTAACACTCCTGCACTCCTGCAATCCTCGGCTCGCTCGTCGTCGCAGGTCTGGAAACGTGGGACACCAGAAACTTCCGAGATACATGTTGCATGTTCTGTCACTGTCTGAAATTAAAGTACGATCTGTCGGGGTGGAGGACTCCAAAAGTCAAAGATATGAAGCTCATGTTCTACGACTGTCCAGTCTTCGAGTCTGATTTATCAAAATTTGATATTTCAAAAGTGAGGAGGTCGACCGAATTAATGTTCGCCGATTGCCCTAAATTCGTCAGCGACCTGTCTTCTTGGGATACTAGAAAATGCATGCATATGGGAAGAATCTTCGAGAACGCTGTAAAGTTCGATTTAAGTTGCACTGATGGATGGAAACTCGAAAGCTGCGGTGGCTGGGGAGGGTAAGTTGCTGTACAGTACAGCGGCCAAGACACTTTTAGTGACATCGCTGTATTAATTATGTACTAACACCGTCGCCACAGCACTCACACCACTCCCAAGGGCTACGAACCGTGGAACAACTATGACAAAGCGTTCATTATTATCTTGATAGTATGCTTCTGTTTCTTTGTCTACTACGGGCTCTGGGTCGTTGCAGTGCTCTTCGGAATCTTCATTTTCCTTTGTCTCACATAACTTGACTTGAAAGAAATGAAATAAACATAAATGGATCTTTGTTTGAACGAACTCTTCTCTTTTTATTACTGTCTGGCTGGGTGTAAAAGCAACGTAATTGAGGATTCAGAATATCTGGACTTCCTCTTTCACCTCTTTCACCTCCACAACTACTACATGAACCGCCGCTGCTCCAAGGACAGGCCAAATTACTGAAGAAGTCACTTTCCGCCGCGTTTTCTATCAGTGGTTGTAAAGATATATACTCTCACATATCCAATTATCCGACCGATCTGTGACTGAAAATATCACAGCATTCTGTACAGCACGCCTCCAGAATCCATCGGCCAATCAGCAACAATCTCAACTACAACCACCACCATGGCTCTCCCGCGCCTTCTGCTAACTCTTGTGGCCTCGATCGCAACTGTCAGGGGAGATTTCGACTTGTCGGTGAGCACCCCCTGCGTTGATATATCCCATTTCCCTCTCCAGACCGACCCAACCCTTTATCTTCCCTCACTACAACCCTAACCCCTCCAAACACCCCCTCCGTCCGCAGAATCCGTCGTGGAACACCAACAGGGACACATTCACCGCCACCTTGTCTCCCTCCGATTCGTCTTCCAACCCCTACTCCCCCGATCTTACGTCCCTCTCCTTCACTCTCTCTGTTGCATCAAAAACTATCTCCAGGGTGAAGATCACCTCCCCGACCGACAGTCGCTGGGAGATTCCCGAATCCATCGTGTCCGCCGGCGATCCCACCCCTTCTCTGTCGATCGACGACGCATCGTTCACTTTCGATTATACCGAGTCTCCTTTCACTTTCACTGTTAAAGATGTTGACGGGTCTATCGTCTTCGATTCTAGCGCTGCCCTCCACTTTGGAGATCAGTACCTCGAGCTCAGCACCTCGCTCGAAAGCGACAATAAGCTCTTCGGACTTGGGGAAAAGTCCAGGAGCACTGGCTCGGTCATCCCCAAGGGCAGCACGACCACCATGTGGGCGAGGGACATGGCTGCCGCGGAGTTCGACACCAACCTCTACGCCTCCCACCCCTTCTTCGTTAGCTTGAGCTCCTCGGGAAAGGCCAACGGTGCCTTCCTCCGCAACTCCAACGGAATGGACGTCGTGTACTCTGAGGCCGGAGATGCTCTCACGTTCAAGGCGCTTGGAGGTGTCATCGACCTCTTCACCTTCACAGGTCCCAAGCCTTCCGACGTCGTGAAGCAGTACCAGTCGATAATTGGAACTCCGACGCTGCAGCCCTATTGGGCCCTTGGATTTCACCAGTGCCGGTACGGTTACACTAACCTCCAGGAGGCCATCGACGTCGTACAGGGCTACGCCGATGCCGAGATTCCTCTCGACATTGCCTGGCTCGACATTGACTACATGAACTTGTGGCTCGACTTCACCTACGACGAGGCCAACTTCCCCTCGGCCGACGTCAAAGCTTTCGTGGATCAGCTCCACGCCAACAACCAGAAGTTCGTCCCCATCGTGGATCCCGGCATCCTCGCTGTGGACCCGAGCTGGGACTGGGCCCAGGACTACGACGCCTATCACTCGGGAATTGCGATGGATGTGTTCGTGAAGGACATCACCAACGAGAAGCCCTTCATGGGGCAGGTGTGGCCGGGACCCGTTCACTTCCCTGACTGGTTTCACCCCAACGCCACGGAGTTCTGGACCGCGCAGCTCAAGAACTGGCACGACATTGCTGAGTTCGACGGCGTGTGGGTGGACATGAACGAAGTCAGCAACTTCTGCACCGGTCAGATTTGCGAGAACACCGACCCCGACAACTGCCCTACCCACAAGGTCGACACTCAGACCCAGTGCTGCCTCTCCTGCTCCGACGTTGACCCCGACAACTCCCTAGACAACCCCAGCTTCCTCATCGGCAATGACCTCGGTATCAACGAGGACAAGAACCCCTCCCCCATCGACACCAAGACGATCCCCGCCTCAGCCAAGCACTATGGCGACCTCAACGAGTACGATGTCCACAACCTGCACGGAACTATGGAGGCCAAGGTGACCTCAGACGCCATGCATTCCATTCGCGGCACTAGGTCCTTCGTGCTCTCTCGTTCCAGCTTCCCTGGCCACGGCAACCACGCGTCTCACTGGACTGGGGACAACGCCGCCACTTGGGACGACCTGAAGATGAGCATCGTCACAGTGAACGACTTCGCCCTTTTCGGTATTTCCATGGTTGGCGCAGACATCTGCGGTTTCATCGGAGACAGTAATGAGGAGCTTTGTGCGAGGTGGATCCAAGTTGGGGCTTTCCACCCTTTCTCGCGCAACCACAACACCTTCGGAGCAGCGCCGCAGGAGTTCTACAGGTGGGATTCGGTCGCGGAGTCCGCCAGGCGTGCCTTGGGATTGAGGTACCAGATTCTCCCCTTCATGTACACCCTCATGTGGAAGGCCCACGTTGACGGCGATGCCGTTTCCAACTACCTGTGGAGCGTCTTCCCCGAGGACGAGGCCACTCACGGAGTCGACGAACAGTTCATGTTGGGCGACTCCATCTTGATCTCCCCCGTCCTTCAGGACCAGGCCAGGGACGTCGATGCTTACTTCCCCGCTGGAAAGTGGTACAATTTGTTCACCCTCGAGAGTTTCGAGAGCGCCGGAGAGGTCGTCAATTTGGCCACCGAGTTGGAGGAGGCCAACGCCCACCTGAGGGGAGGAAAGGTACTCCCCATGGCCTCGACTGGCGGCCTCACCACCGTTGACGTTCAGAACGACGACTTCAGCCTTGTTGTCGCCCTTCCGTCCGAGTCTGATGCGGAAGGATTGTCTGAAGGAGAGCTCTTCGTCGACGACGGAGAGAGCATTGAGGTCACCAGCTTCTTGCACATGGTTTACTCCGCCACGAGTACTTCTCTCACTAGCAAGGCCGTCGAGAACAGCTTTGACGCTAGCAATGCTGTTTTGACCGTCAAAGTATTGGGAGTCACGGCCAAGGTCCAGAGCGCTACGATCCAAGTCGAGGGGGGTGAGAAGAGGTCCGTGGATCTTGTTCAGGAGGACGAGGTGTTGACCCTTGACCTTGCCGACGTTGGAGTCGGAGTCAAGGACGAGTTTGTTCTGACTTGGATGTAATTAAATTAAAGATTTTGAGAATTTGATAATAAAGGCAATGCAGGCATTTTTGCTACATAAAATTGTTGGTGGCTGGATCGGTCTCGTGGAGACTGTAGTGGCGGTCGGTGCGGAAGACCATGATTCTGTAGGACATGTTCTTGAACTCGTCAATGAATGTGATGTAGGTGCTCATGAACGTCCCGAGCATGGTGATCTCAACGAAGGACATAATGGCAATCATTTCGTCAGAGGCCCCGAAGAAAAAGACTATGAAGGGGAAAAACACGCAAATGGTGAAGAACTGCGCAAGGGTGCCGTAGCAGAATAACTTGCGCCACATCCGCTCCTTGGCGGTACCAAGGTCGGGGAGCTTCTTGTCGAGCCAGTGCGAGACGAAGCAGTACGAAGAGCCGCCGAAGAAAAACCACGTCGCGAATATCAGATGGATTCCAACCAGAGCCTTGCTGCCACCTTCTTCGGTCGTCGACTGGTAGAGGAGAGGAGCGACGATTAGACAAGTGCTCAGAATTAACATTCGATACTCAATCTCACCTGAAAAGAACTCACGCCGTGGCCACCAATTCCGGCAAAGATCGCCAAATATAGGTTTCTACGATTCCATAACTTTACTTTCTCATAGTCGTCATGATCAGCACCGAGCTGCGATTGGATTTCCTTCCTAACATATGAGTACCTGATAAAAGCCAAAAACGGAGCGAGCAGGCAGGTGAGAGAAAGGCCGAAGGTCCCAATGCAGCTAGCGGGCTTGCTCTCGATGGAGACGGACAGGAACAGATACGGGTATTGTTGTTTCCCGTTCGACAGGGAGATAGCATAAGTTGTAATGAATGTTACCACAGGTAGCACGAGCATGAGCATGAGGAGGGGGGCAGATTTCCATGTCTTCTCGTCAAGGTTTGTTGAGGAGGAGGAGTTTTGCGGAGGGGACGGCATGTAACGTTGAAGATTGGGGTGTGAGGGTGTCAATGAAATGGCTGGGATTTATTTTGGATCTTATTGTTTTTGTGAATCTACGTGAGCGGAAGTTTTTAGATAATTTTGCTGTGACTGTTTCGCCTTGCCGGGTATTTTTTCCCCATGTCGAATGATACGGAGCTTGTCAGGTCCCTCAAACAGGAGGAGGAGGAGAGGCTGTTCAGGATGAAGAGTGAGGACGGTGAGATTGATGGGGGAGGTGGAGTTAGAGGCGGGGGTTATGATGATGCTAATGTTGAGCGTGTCAAGGAGGAGGAGAAGGAGGAGGGGGGGAAGAAGAAGAAGAAGAAGAGGAGGAGGATGTGGTGTGGATTTCTTGTGATCAAGACGGTTGTGACTATAAGGCAAAGCGAGTAGGCCACCTCAAACAACACGAAGCGTTTGTTCATGATATTGACGTTCGATGGCACCACTGTGATCAAGACGGCTGCGACTACAAGGCAAAGCATGCAGGCAACATCAAACGACACAAACAGATGGTTCATAATATTGACGTTCGTTGGCACCACTGTGATCAAGACAGGTGCGACTACAAGGCTAAGGAAGCAGGCATCATCAAAAAACATAAACAGCACGTTCATGATATTGACGTTCGATGGCATCACTGTGACCAAGACGGCTGCAACTACAAGGCAAAGCTAGCATGCGCCCTCAAAGTACACAAACAGAACGTTCATAATATTGAGGTACGATGGCACTGCTGTGATCAAGACGGATGACTACAAGGCTAAGGAAGCAGGCACCATCAAAAAACACAAACAAAGAAAGCACAAAATCACCCAAACAAATTGGAAATATTCTCAAGATGACGGTGTGTGGTGGGTCGAACTCTAAATAAAAGCAGAAAAGAAGGAAAAAAAACTCAAGAGAAAAATGCTAAAACAAAACACACTCTCGTTGAATATATTTCCAACATTTCTCATAGCTTTCCCTCCTCCCTTCTCTCATCTCTACTTCCACAGCTTGCTCACGCTCATATTAGTATCACTATCCTTCTTCATAACTTTACTCACAGCCATTTCAAAGTCCTCCTGCGTGACATGTACTCTCCTCTCCCTTAACGCGAACATTCCAGCTTCGGTGCATACGGCTTTACATTCTGCGCCGGAGGCGTTGGGCATTTTTTCGGATACGGTTGTGAGGTCGATTCCGCGGAGGAGGTTCATTTTGCGGGAGTGGATCTGCATGATGTTTACCCTGGATTCTTTGTTGGGGTTGGGGAATTCGATCTTGCGGTCGATGCGGCCGGGGCGGAGGAGGGCGGAGTCGAGGATGTCGATGCGGTTTGTAGCCATTACTACCTTGATGTTGGTGGCGGGTTCGAAGCCGTCGAGTTGGTTGAGGAGCTCGAGCATGGTCCTCTGGACTTCGGAGTCGCCGCCCTGGGAGCCCTCCTGGCGGGAGGAGCCTATGCTATCCACCTCGTCCATGAAGATGATGCTAGGGCTGGCCTCCCTAGCCATGGTGAAGAGCTCCCTGACCATCCTACTTCCCTCTCCGATGTACTTCTGAACGAGCTCGGCTCCGCTGACGCGGATGAAGGTGCAGTCGGTGTGGTGGGCGACGGCTCGGGCGAGGAGGGTCTTGCCGGTTCCGGGGGGGCCATACAGGAGGACGCCCTTGGGCTGAGACACTCCCAGAGCCTCGAACAGTTCGGGGTGCTTGATGGGCAGCTCGATTACCTGGCGACGGGGGTTAAGGGTAAGGTTGAAGGTTTAGTTGAATTATTGTTATGGAGAATAATGTTGTTTCAAAAACCCTCACCTCCTTGATTTCCATAACTTGCTTCTCCAGGCCTCCCACCATGTCGTAGGTCGAATCAGGGACGGCCTCGACCTTCATGAGACTCACGAGGGGGTCGATCTTGGTGGGAAGGATCTTGTGGATCATGTAGGAGTCGTTGCGGAGGGCTACTCTAGTGGTGGGCTTGAGGTCGTTGACGTCGATGTCCTTGTCGATTTCCACGACGTACTTGCCCTCGGGGCCTGCGCGAGCAGTGCAACGTTAGCGTTTACGTACGGGATACTACGACGGTGGTGGTACGGACGGCGTATTCCAGTAGTCTTTCTCACCTACTTTGACCAAGACCTTCTTCATTCCCATCTGCTTGATCACCTCTCCCACGTAGCTCCCCGGCTCCTGGAGGTGGTACAGCTCCTCGCGGAGGAGGCGGACACGGGCGTTGAGGTCGTTACGGGCGGCTTCTAGGCGGGCGAGATTCTCGTTTCGCGATGCTATGGTCGCGCGGAGTTGGTCATTTCGTGATTCGTAGAATGAGGAGAGGCCTACAGCTGCCATAATTATTGAATATTAAGAGATTATTAAGAGATTATTTTAAATAATTCCGGTGAAAACTGCGGGATAAAGGGCGAGGGTGATTGGTTGTTAGAATTGCACAGGGCAGAGGACGTTATTTGTACAGGATTTGGAACTTTAAACAACGATTTAGTTTTAGGACTCTCTTCGAATTGTGAAATGACATTTCTTGTAAACACGTTGGAGCCAAGATGATAGGAGGACGAGATGGTGACAATTGACGAAACCTATTCGCGGTGAGGCTGGTGACGGCGATCAGCTGTACGCACTCTACTGCAAGCAGCCAAAAATTATGTTTACGTATCCCTGGAATCAACTCAAAACCCAAAACATGCGTTTGTCTCTCCTGGCCGCTCTTCTGGCCGTTGGGGCGCACGCAGCGCAGTCTTCGAGCCCCCTCGCCCCCGTTCCCGCATTTTCCAAGAGTGAGTCGTCGTTATTCCCGTTATAATAATCCCTTCGCAATTTCAATATGACCGAACTGTTCATCTTAAAAACATGAAATAAGCTGTCATGGGGACGGAAGCTCGTCCATGGGTGCCTTTTCTGGCGCTTGGGATGTCCTTCTGCGCCCCTTCGTTAATTTTTTCGCCTAAATTCATCATCAAATTGCTCCTCATCCCTCCCATTCTGACATCGCTTTTCGCCCTCTTGCTTGCTTGCTCCCCCCTGGCTCGCAGAGGCCGCAGCCGTCCCTCGCGGAGGCGAGGACTTCGGCCCCGCCACGGCTGAGGTTGCACCTTCCGTCTTCAACCTCGTTAACAATGTCGCTGGAGCTGGTCTGCTCACACTAGCGGCGGGCATGGCTAAGGGTACGGGATGGGTTCCTAGGTGAGAGAGAAACAGAAACGACTGTCGAAACGACTGTCTCAATGTCCAGTGCTGACTCTTAACGTTGTACTCATAATCCTCGTCGCAGCATCTTAACCTGCATGTGTCTCGGCGCCGCATCCGGTCACACATTCAACTTAATCGGTGAATCCTGCCGTCTCACCAACGAGGGTAGCTTCAAAGGCGTCTGGACTAAAACCTTAGGTGATAATACGTACGTTATCGATTTGATCGTTGCCATGATGTGTACGGGGGCGAGTATTATATACTCGGGAATTTTGGGTGATGTCAGTAAGGAGTTGTTGAGTGCAGTAGGCATTGAAACTGATAGGAGTAAGGTGAGATTATTGCTTTTAATGGGGTTTTTTGGTGTATGTATGTTCCGCTGATATTAACGCCCTTTTATGCTCCTTTAGAATATATTGATGATAACCGTCGGAGTGCTATTCCCTCTCAGCCTGATCAAGAACCTGAGTGCGCTGGCCTTCACCAGCATCCTCGGCTTCGCCAGCATCGTCTACACAGTCCTGTTCATCATCTTCAGGTCCATGGATGGAACTTACGGCCCTCTAGGAAAGTTCATCGTTGACGATGTTATTAAGAAGCCAGACTTCTCCAAGTCTTCCCTCCTGAACTTCGACTTCACCACGTTGGTGTTGATGAGTAACCTTGGGTTGGCGTACATTGCTCACTACAACGCGCCCACGTATTACCGGGAGGTGAGTGTTTGGGGGAAATGATGTCCGCGTTTGTGATCCTATCTAGTTCGTCACTTCGCTCCAGCCTCGAACGTTATCTCCCTTTTCATTATCCCCCCCCTCCAAATTTTAACTCGTCTCTTCGCTCCGATGTGTCTCGCTCGCACAGCTGAGAGACAAGACACAGTTCAAGAAGATGGTCGCCATAAGCTTCTCCATCCTCACGGTCCTGTACGCCGCCGTCATGGCGGCCGGCTACGGCACCTTCGGAGACATCTGCGAAGGCAATATCCTCCTCAACTACCACCCTTCCGACTTTCTTTCCACCCTCGGACGCGTCGCCACTGGCATTAGCATCCTGTTCGGTTTCCCCCTCGCCTTCTGCGGCGTCACCTCTGGAATGATGGGCGTCGCCGAGAGGTTCGACGTCGGAATCGTTCTCAAGAATAGGACGGCGCTCATCGCAGCCCTGCTCGCGTTCGTCACGTACATCGCCATCGCGGTGCCGGACATATCCTTGATAGTTGGAGTCGTAGGAGCGGCCATGGGAAGTCTCATCGTCTACATCCTCCCACCTTTGATTTACACCAAGGCGGTCTACGTCAGCCACGGCAAGGACAGCGTTGAGTACAAGAAGAGCCTCAAAAACATAGCCCTGGTCCCCTTCGGAGTGTTGTTCGCGATTCTAGGCGTCGGCATGACCGTCAAGGAGTCCATGAAGTGAATGAAGAAAAGGGAAGGGAAGGAAAGGGTTTGAGTTTTTGTGTGGAAAGAGAGGACGATATTTTTAATCTATTTTCGCCCTTCCCTTACTGCTCTTTGTCGAGCACGGAGCAGGTACAGAAGAGCGCGATTCCGGGTAAAATTGCTTATCTGCTCTCGAATGGACATCAGAAGGGCCGCCTTGCAAACAGTGTGTCCCAGCTGCAGCGACAGGCCTTTGTACAAACTTTTTATTCCTTCCTCGTCGTAGATCTTCGTCATGGTCTCCTTCATTCCTGCCTCCTCTGCGTTGCCGCTCATCATTATCTGTTTCGTCCGTATCAGAGGGTATGTTACTATCGTCGCCACGCTGCAAGGGAGTTAGTTGAAGGGGTAGTAAGTAGGTGTTTGAAATGTATAGGTTATGCTCTCACCTCTTTGCAATCAGACCGACGAAGAAGGCTTCGAAGCCGCTCAACGTTTTTTCTTGCCGATTGGTTACTATCATCAACTTGATCAGATCATATGCGGTATAGTGGATCGCAGGGTTGGAAGATAGCATGAGCGCAGGTTCAAGGCCAGCCCAGGGGGACGGAGGGGATTTGGTGCTGGAGGGAGTGGAAGGAGAGGTTTGTTTTCGCGTTACGATCCCATCCAAAGGCAACGTTATTGTGGTGTTCGCCATCGCAGCCAACGATGAAAGCATCAGATTCACGGTAGGGTTCAAGGATTCTATATTCGTCAATCTCTTGTACTCACGCTTCAGGAGAGTCAAGATGAAGAAGAAGGTGAACGAGGACGCAACCGTGTCCAGCATCTTGTACTGCACACCCACGTAGTGGGGCGCGATTGCAGCTCGGGTGGGGTAGGTAGTGAGAATACGGAGGAGGAGCTTGAAAGGACTTTGGCGAGGCGAAGAGGCGGCGGGCTTGGGACTGGTGGAAGACTGGACGCGGGTCTTGTGGACATCGAGAGGGTAGAAGGCTAGCATAGAGCAAAGCGACCCAATGACTCCGCTCGTGGCTTCTGCGAGAGGCGACGACATGCCAGAAGAGATTACTTTGTTCAGTTTTGGAACAATTCCGGGGCGCTCGGGTACATATATACGTACTGTGCGAGATATATGAGTATCGCAACTCAAAAAGATCCTAGCGTCTAGCCACAAAATTAACGAAAATCAATATTTTCGTTTCCCAGAGAGAAATGTATCTCAAGAGTGAGGTATTTTTGTGGTCAATTTAGCTCATATTATTCACCCTAGGACCTTTGAACGAACTTTTATCACTTTGAACTTCTCATGAAAAGCCCATGGTGCTGTTATAGAAAAATTCTAGAAATTCATTAATTTTGTCATATTCTTCACTTTAAGAGCACTAAGAAAAATAATATGCCATTTAAAATGTCTGAAAAGAGATTTGAAAATGGTCAAATGAATATGATCGAAATAAGAGCCAATTTGACCAAAAATGTTCTCATATCTTTTCAAATGCCCACTGTATTTTAAATATGCAAATTTTAAGTCTAAAAACATTACTAAGAAAATGCCTAAACTGAAATTGCTAGAAAATCACGTTGTAGCGTAGCCTTGCAAAAATTCTTTAATACTGTAAACTACTTACATCAACAACAAGCGGACATATCAAATATAGATCCAACGAAGGTCTATTCGTTGAAATCCAGAACATCCAAAATTTCCTCAACTGTCGAACCCGAACTTTCCTTTTCTGCCTGCATAATCTACAACAGCGGACGCCAAGATGTCTGAAACCTCGCCCACACTCGGAGAACAAGTCTTTACCCTTACTCGACAATTCCAGGCGCAAGCCCGCGCTACTGAAAAGCTGACAAGGGACTTGGAGCAGGTCAAGGCCGAGGCGGCTGAATCTAAGAAGGAGGTTGAGCAGGTCAAGGCCGAAGCAGCAGAGGAGAAGAAGGCTGCAGCAGAAGCGAAGAAGGCCCTGTAGACGAAGGTCACGCAGCAGGGAGAGAGGATCGAGCTGCTGGAGGGGGAAGTGGAGAGCCTTAAAGAGACGAGTTCCTCGCCCAGCTCGGTAACTGTAGCGAGACCGTCTGAGGCTGTTCACACAGGGAAGTTGGTGAAGAGGTGGAGGCTAGTGTTTGTTGTGGGGGCGCTGGTGCCGCATGGGTTTGCTTTGGCTTCGCTTAAATACGGGGACATGAGGTTGGTAGCTGCATCTCGGACGTTTGAGATGTTTGGTATTGTTTGCTCAATAGTGGCTGCTGGAGGAAATCCAAGGAACTTCGGGAGCAGGAAAGAGAAGCTGTTTATTGGACTCTGTTCTTTGTCGCCAGCAGCTTACTATGCCATTCTAGAATATGCTGTAGGGTCGGGTTATTGGTTCATCACGTGTGTTTTTGCGTTGATAGCACCACTATGTTACCTCGGCGTAGATAAACTCTACTCGAATCTCTCTGATAGCAAGCTTGGAGTGAAAATCACGGTGCTATTCAAGTCCCTTACTGGCGTCCTCATTCCGATGCTCTACATCAGCACCGAGTCACTCCGCTGCATCATGGGCTCTACCGCTGATGCCAAAATTGACAGTTGGGGGAATATTGAGAATTGTAGAAACCCTTCTCTTCCTACTCTTATGGTGTCTATTTTCTTACTCGTAAGTTGGCTGCTGACCTACCTCACCCCCCCCCTGCTGCCCAGCGATAGAACTATGACTTGGAGCAAAGTGATGAAGCTCGACATGGGCAGGATCGAAGCGCTGCAGTTCATCCTCTTTTCTACTCTCTCAATCTTGGCGCTGGTCGTGTACGCCCTCACAGACGAGGAAGGCACAGAACTCGACGAGTTCCTAGAAGGGTTGATAAACGTCATGGTAATGAACTATACCATCCTCATTCTCATTGTCGCCTACGAGTACGTCATAAAACCCACCATCTGCCGACCCACAACCCGCCCCCATGCCTCCGACTCCGTAACCAGCCAAGATGCCTTTCACTTGCCCCAAGCCAACAACAACACCATCAACGCACTCTAAACTTAAAAAAAGAATCAACCATTTGAACAAAAAATTTCGTCTCCCTTTCCTTTCATGACGAGCTGAGCTGGGAGCAACTGGCGCTCGACCTTCTGAGCAAGCCGTCCTTAGCCTTGGTGACGACGAACAACGGTTTTGCTTCGTTTTCTAGCTTCTCGCACACATCTTCTATCCAACTCTTGAGCCTCTTGTGGAATTCCGGGCGCACTATTATATCCCCGTGGATGTTGTTCTCGTAGAGCCACGTCTCGGTGCTCGGCTTTAGCGTATCCCTGACTCCACGCGCGTCCACGAGGGGATCGTTCCCGGACAGGACGACGAGGCAGATGTCGTCGTTCTCCCTCGAGGCGTACTCGCCGAACTCCTGTACGTTCTTGATTAGATGCTGGGTGTAGATGTCGCCTGCTGCCAGGTGGGTGACGAACTTGAACGGGTCGCGTTTCTTAATGCAGTCTATGAACACAGGAACGCTGAGAGGAATGTAAAGGATGGGGCCAAGGGAGGTTGCCCCGGCGAAGAAGTTGACGGGGTCGAGGTACACCGTCGCGGCGAAAGTGTCCGGGTTGTAATTCATGATCGACGACAGCACCATGGTTCCGAAGGAGTGCGAAACGCCGATGCACTTTGACTTTGGCGCAACCGTTGCTTTTAGATGCACCCTCAGGCTGAGCGCAATCTCCTCGACCGTCGGATACGGCGGCGACCCCTCCCTCAGTTTGTGCCCGCTAATTCCCGGAAACTCAATCAGGATCACGTTGGGCACGTCCCTAGCGAAGGCGGGAACGAAGGCGAGGTAGGGCACCATTCCCTGCGAAGGCGACGAGCAAAGTGACGAGCGAAGTGAGCCATTGTCACCACATTTAGAAATCCCCAACGCCCCGCCTTACCATGCCGATTCCGTGAAAGAACACCAGCGTCGGTCTATTGATGTCTACGAGGAGCGAAGCGACGAGTTAGAATAAAGTAGTGATCGTTGTGGCCGAAGAACTTAGCTCCGCTCCTCGCTGAAAGATCACCTCTCGTTCTACTCCAGTACACCAATCCCGTCGAGCAGTTCCTCCTAGTGAAGCCCTGCACGTGCCTCATGGTGGCGTTCGCAGCCACCCTGACTACGAACTTGGGAATAGTGATCACCAGCGGGTAATTGATGGGCGTCAGCTTCATCGGGTTCGTCTTGGGGTTGTTGGGCCTGAGGGACTCGAAGTTCGTCTCCTCCTTATTGAACTCGCCTAGAGGCTCAATTATATGCTCGAGAATCTTGACGTCGTGCTCGAATGAATCTTTCGACTCGTACACCCCCCTCGACATGAACACCGCGTGCAGCGCTACGGCGACGTTCCTTTTAGAAAGCAGGGACAGCGAGGACTTCTGGAAGAACACGAACTTTATCATCCTGATGGCGATCTCGGGGTGCTCTTCGACTAAGGTGGTGAACTTCGCGATGGCGAATTGCCTCCATGACTTGTAGACAAAGCTCTTGGAGGGAGGAGTGGGATTCGCCTCGAGGTAATCTATCAAGGCCTGGAAACGATTCATCTTGGTAGTGTCTAGATTGATCAGCATCGCGAAGAGGAAGAGCAGCGGGCCAGGACGCTCGACCTTGGTGTGCGTGACGTAGAGGATTAGGGACAGAGACAGCGAACGAAGAGCGAGGATCATCTTTTGTTTGCAAGAACGACGAGGAGGGTAGGTTTGGAAGGCGTCAAGTTCGTTTGGAGTGAGGGATTTCTAATGCTATACGTGCGGGGGGGGCCGGCGCAATATCCTTTTAAGCAGTCCCTTCTGGTTAACTACTCGAGTATCCAGTTTTTGAGCGTTTTTCTGAACGTTTGATAAATTCAAGTGCTGAAGGCATATGGCGTCTCTCTTCCAGGGGATTGTCCAGTTTCAACAATTATGGCACAGTCCTATTAGTTCTTCACAACGTTGATTATTTGAATTCCTTTTATTTCTAATTTATTTAAATAGCCATCACGATCAATCGCTGAAAAAAGCTACAGTAGAATCACCGCGTATCAATAGAATAGCGAACTATTTGCTCCTCGGCGTTCCGCTCAAAAGAAGGACGCTTTGTGCCCCCAAAACAACAACATATAATGCCTATTAACGTTACCAACGATACCAACAATGGATCCAGGGCGGAGCTTGCCAACGTCTCCAACTCCAACTACCTCCCTCTCTTCTACTTCAACGTTTTCTTCGCTTGCGTATCCTTCTCAATCATTATGCCTAGTCTTTCTCCGTACCTAGAGAGGTGTGGGGCTGGAGACCCTACGTACCTCGCATGGGTGGTATGCATCTACAGGTGAGTGAGTGTAAGAGGGTGACGATCACGAAATCAATTCAAACTCGACACAAACTCGACACAAACTCATCTAATACTACCTACACGTCGTCGCTTAGCATCGGCGAGATGGTCGGCTCTCTCCTCTTCGGCGCGTTGTACAATCACGCTGTTCTTCGGTCTCGCACTCAAGGCCCCCGCTTAGTCCTCTGCGTAGTCATCCTGACAGGTATAGCCGGAAGCGTGATGTACTTGCTTGGAGATATATTAAAAATCCCTAGCTTGGTGTTTTGGGCGAGGTTGATGCAGGGCCTGTGGACGGGAGGGCAGCAGAGTGTTGAGCAGGCGTATTTGGCGTTTGCGGCTAAGCCTGGAGAGAGGTGAGGAGAACGTTGCGCGTACGGCACCGTACTTTCATCATCTCTTCTTTATTCTGATTCGTCGCTTCGCTCCTTGACTCGCTCCTTGACTCATCGCCGCAGGACGGAACTGACTAGCCGCCTTGGGACCTTCGCCGTCCTAGGCTTCATCCTCGGCCCGGCCTTTGGTGCCATGTTCACGACCGTCAACTTCCGCATCGAGGCGGTGAACCTCACTGTCGACCCTTACACCGCGCCCGGCATTTTCATCCTCTTCATCGGCTTCGCCATGTTCATCGCCACCTCAAACTACTTCAACCCTAGCGCTGTCAGCGGAAGGGAGCTGGCTGGACACTCCTCGAAGAGCTCCCTCGAGGCCCTCAATGGCAGCGTCGACGGAGAAGATTCGGAGACCACAGGCCTTCTCCCTAACAACAACAACAACAACCTCCCCAAACCTTCAACCACCGCCATTACCTCCCTCCTGATAATGTTCTTCGTTCACTTCTACTCCTTCGCCGTTCAAGAGACCATCACCACCCCTCTTGTATTGAATCTTTACCAGTTCGAACAGTACCAGGTCAACTTGCTCTTCATAGGCGTTGGAGTTTTGTCGCTGTTCACTAGCGCAGCCGTAGGATTTTTGAGCAGGTTCTTCAGCGACAGGGCCATGCTAGTCCTTTCCCTCGTGCTGGGATTGGTGGGGTCTCTCCTGCTCATTGATAGTTCGGAGGAGGTGAGGCACTGTGAGCTCTCTTCCGAAGCCTCTTTCGAAGCGGAATGAGAGAGATTGAGGGATAATTAGAGCGGCCAAGACTTCAAGAGATACTCGCTTCGCTCGATATTCGCCTCTTTCGGACCCTTCACCACCCTATTCTATTCTAACTAGTCTTCACGCTCGCTATGCTCGCCGCAGTTCCTGCCCCTGCCGCGGTTCTTCCTAGGCTTCGCCATAATCACGGTCGCCTTCCCCTTTGGCAGGAACGTGACGATCTCCATCTTCTCCGCCGTCCTAGGGGAGGTGGAGCAGGGGTTCTATATGGGCCTGATGCTGGCGGTCGGTGCCATTCCGCGAGCTCTCGGGCCGTTCTGGGCCATCCTCAGCCTGAAACTCGCGGCGGACGAGGACACCGGAATGTACCACACCTGGCTCGAGGTGAGGAAAATGTGACTTGATCATTTCTATTTCTACACATTCTAACTCCTTCGTTCGCAGTTCGGAACCTCCAGCTTCCTCTTCGTTGCTAGTCTTTTGCTTGTCATCCCCACCTTCAACACCCTCGTTCCGTTCGAGGATTTTTACTTCTTTGTTGATTCCGATGACCTCGACGTCGAGGGGCAGGGTGTCAGCGGGGCGGGAACAGCCAAGTCGCCCAAGCACACCATGACACCAATCAAGGTCGGCGAAAGGAGGAACTCCCTCAGACCATCGACGGTGGCCCAGATACAAGGAGGTGAGAAGTGCGTTCTTTGGGGCGAGCTTTGTGAGAGTATCTAACCCAACCGTCATTTTCGCAGAGTTCGATAGCGCACAGAATTTAACGGGCCTAATAGGGAGCAGCTTCGGAAGCGCCAAGAAGAGCGATTTCGGAGGGAGGAGAGGAAAGACGGTCCCCGAGGACAGCGAGCAGTTCAAGATCAAGAATCTCGACACCGGCGACGTCCATGATGTTCGCGGCGTTGACGTTGGCTATGGTTCAGTAGAGTGAATTTTGTACGTTAAATTGAGGCATTGCTAATTATTCCTTTTCCCAGATTTCATCTTTGTACTTGTCGCTCGGAATGTTTTTCAGAAAGAGGAGAGCACTCTGGAATATCGCCATGGAGTATCCCTCCTTTCCCAGCATCAGATATTCGTCTCTGCAGAACTGCCGAGGAGCGAAACGACGAGTTAGCAATGGAGATGTAGAGATGTGAGATGTAGTGATGTTTCGTCTCACCTCCTCAATCACTTTCAAGTCCGCGTGCAGGCTTGTGTCGCCCCAGAACAGCTTGGGCCTCGTCTTCTCTTCGGTGCTCCCCCTCACCAACACCACAACGTGCTTGATAAAGTACGTGAGCAGTTCGTCGCCGGACAGACACCGGCCTCCGTCGATCTGCGACGAGCGAAGCGAGTCGCAAAGGATGGGGCGTCCACGACGTTAGAAACGGCAAAGGAGTTGATACGGAAGAATCGGCGGTGTACGTCGGTATGTACTACGCTCACCGTGTTCCAACTCGTCGCTTCGCTCCTCGCAGCATCTCACCTCCTCCAACGCTTTCACGCACATGGCCAACTTGTCGGCCGCAGTGTAGCACTTGCTTCTCAAGTACCTCAACGCCTCAACCGCATCCCACTTTATCTCCTGCATGATGATCTCCTCCATTGCATCGTCAACGTGGTCCCTGAAGAATACCTCGACATTGTCGTTCAATTTCTTATCCTGATATTTTTGAGAAGTTAGTATTGAGCCGAGAGTGCAATTAAATCGACGCTAGCGAATTTTCATTTCCAATCTAACTCAAAGCAAAATGAATAAATACTAACAACGATTTTTCACCTCCGACCAATTCGCGCTCCTCTGCTCTCACCTCCTCCTTCACCATCTCCTTCAAGTCTACGTACACATTCGCGTAGCAGTTCCCAAAAACGCAAGCGTCCACGGCGTTCAGACAGGCCGTCGTAATCGCCTTGCCCGAGCCTATGTTCATCTTCGTCGTCTCAAGGAACGACTTCGTTACGTGGTAGATGATAGCATGAGCGTCGCTAGTGGGAGTGTTCGTCTCGTCGACCTTGAAGCCCTTGCTGTCCTCGGCGATTTTTATGTTGCCTTGAGAGGGGTTATCGCCGTATCGAGATTTGTACTCGTTACACATTTCTTTGTAAATATATCCCGCCTCTGCGACGAGCGAAAGTGAATGTGGAGGGGGGGGGGGCGATGGTGATGTTAGAAATGGTTGGAGGAAGTGGCAAAATCGTCGTACGACGTACGGAATTATGCCTCCTTCTCACCTGTGTCGCCCTTCAACACCCTAGACACCAGCAGTATTATTTTTGCGTTCAAGCCTCCGCACTTTTTGATGCGACGAGTTAGAATAATGTATGCACAGCTAGTAGGTATGAATCCTCACCTCCTCCTCTGTCATTCCCAAAATATCCAGGTCGTCAGTTCTGCTAGTCCTCTCCTCCTCGTTCCTCCCGAAAATGCTCTCCATAATCCCCTTAGAATGCTCGCTCCTATGCCGCTTCTTAAACGACTCCACTACAACCTCCCAATTCTCAGGAACAGACTCCTGCGTCCTCATTAGTATAAACTCCCTATCAGTCCTAACCTTCTTCTTATTCTCCCCCCCTAACTTCAATAATTTAATACTTCTCCTCCTCCCCTCCATAAAATACTTCTCGATTTTATCCCCCTGCTTCTCCCCTACTTCGCCTCCTGCTACGGCTCCGCCGATAGTGACGAGGGAGCTTACTAATACGCTACCTGTGCCGATGCTTTGACCTATTTTACCTCCTATTATTATTCCGGCTGGACCGGAGATTAATAGACCTAAGAGAAGTGGTGAGAGAGATATAACGTTAGTTTTAATATAGGCAATTGTTGAGCGTTGCAAATTTTTATTATAAAAATGTACCTGCAGTTCCTCCTACTAAGGTGCCGAGAATGTAGTTTTTTGTTAAACGAAAGGGGAGGGTTAACGTCGTACCGACGGTTGTGGATGTTCGGCGTGTTAGGTTCGCGGTTTTTGAGGCCGCGGTGGTTAGCTTTTGGAGGGAGGAAGTTCGGGGACGGGGAGGGGAAGGGGGGGAGGAAGAAGGTATCGGGAGGGAAGTCAGTGAGGAAGTAGGGTCCAGTGGAGGAGAGGCGGGCTTGGAATGAATTATCGACGTCAGGTCCTCGGTCGGGTTCGAGAACGATATGTTGTCGGGTTTGGGAGTGGTATTCGAGCCTCCTCCGAAAATGTCAATGTCGCCGTCAGAGTCGGAGTCGTGAGAGTCATAGTCGTTGAAGGTGACCATTTCTTCGGAAGGGGGAGGGTCGGGGTTTGCAGAGGAGAAAGTAATCGAAGATCGGGCCATCGAAGCGGAGAGAGCGGAGGAGTAGGATTTCAAGGAGGTGAAGATGTCGGTCGGGAGGGACTCTGAGGTATTTTGGGAGTCAGGTGGAGAGTTCTGTGAGTTTTGTGTGTCGTCTAAAGATGTTGTTGTTGTTGTTGTTGTTGTTGTTTGGGTCGTTGAAGCCGTGGTTGTGTTCGAGCCTGGGGCTGACGTCAACGGCGGCGGCGGCGGGGGCGTGGGCGCCAAGCTTTGGGAGACGGACTTTTGCCTGCGATGAGAAAAGGAGATTGGCGTTCATAGCGTTAGGAACCGTGGTGAAGCTGCAAATAGGAATCGTGGCAAAGGGTGTATCGACTATGGCTTGACGTCTGGGTGAGACTCACAGCGCTCACCTGTTCTTCTCACAGATATTTGTAACTCTACTCCTACAAGTAGTATGAACGTAAACATCACAAGTATAACACTCCTGTATGCCCTCACTATCATCATATGATTTTACAAGGTTGAACGGTTTATTACAAACGGCACATTTCTTGCCTAAGAAGTAGAAGGAATGGAAGAGTGAGGGAATCGGTCTGAAGGAGTGTCCTAATGAGGTGCTATAGTAAGCGCCAGTATTATGACCAGTATTATGACCAGTATTATGACCTTTATCGACGATATTATCGGCTGTATCGGTAGGATTGCTAGAAGTATCATTTAATCTAACGTTAGACATGGTTGCGTACGCACAGTGCGCTATAATTGGCAGAGAAAACGACCGTCAGAAGGAGGAACAGAATGGAGGACCAGAACCAGACCAGAATTCCTCCAATTTGCAAATTACGGTCGTTTAAAACGGCGCAATTTATGGATTCGAAGGTAGATAAGTAAGGTGTAGTAGACAGAGCGCAATGCTGATTCTTAAAAACGACGTTGAAAATCTACAACTTTCAGCGCTCTGGTAAATGGCTATTTTTCATAAATCAATCAATATACGTCACAATGTAACGTCATGAGCATAGTAAAGTTGCTTGGCGGCATATCTGATGGCCCCTGAGACAAGATATCCAACAGTGATGCCTATCAGTCGTTCATATCATCTTATAAATCACCGGCAAAGCGAAACGACGACAGTGACATACTATCCGCGCCCTTGAGAAAACTCATTTCTCTCGTCGCAGCGAGCTGTGCAGGCGCTCCATCAGCTCCACCGTACTACGATTCAACATTGTATTGTTTATTTTGTGCGTAAGCTCTAAAATTGAGACAAGACGGCATTTTTGAAGCGTCCCTTGTCCGACGAATGATATTAATCATGTCAGATCTTTCACTAACACATTACTCTGTTACGACTCTGACTTACGACTGACTGTTACACAAACAGACAACAACAACACCGTGCAAATAATGTCATCCACCCAAAAAAAACTCGTCCAGTCAACCTGGTCCCACTTAACCACCTCCTTTACCTTTGAAATAATCGGCACCCTCCTCTTCAAAAGCCTCTTCAAAACGACTCCCTCCGCCGTCTCGATCTTCCCCTTCTCCCGTGAATACATGGAGGCGGGATCTGACGTCAACTCGAGACTCTACACTAGCCCGAGGTTCCTTGAACACGCGGCGAAGGTCATAGGAGCGGTTGACCTCGCGGTCAAGAGTTTGGACGATTTGGAGGTGAGACACATTACAACTGAGAGGGCGGTTGTAACTGGATGGACTACATTGCTGATGTATTTTCAGAACGTAACTGAGAATGCAGTCGGCCTTTTTTTCTCTCGTCTCCATAAGTCATGAGCAACACGCCCCTTGGTTCGTTCGTGTTCCTTTTTGCTACTCGCTTTTAACGTCTATTTCTTTGCAGACTTTGGCGCCGATTTTGGAGGATTTGGGAAAGAAGCATGTTAGGTACGGTGTCGTCACCGGGCATTACGATTTGGTTGGGAACGCGCTTATTGACACGCTGAAGGAGGCGTTGGGGGAGCAGTGGACGGAGGATGTCAAGGGGGCGTGGTTGGTTGTTTGGGGGTTAGTCCGTCAGACAATGGACCCTGACGTCTTCAGTGTGGGCCAGCGCGTCAAAACCCAGTTCGGAAAGGGCGTCGTTGCTGAGAAGCGCGACAACGATTACGTTGTTGTCCCCCACACGTCCACTTGGGTCCTCGCGTACGGACAGAAGCCCATCCTCAACCTCGCCCCCAACATGCTGAAACCCGATGACGCGTAAGAGTTGAAAACCGGGCGAAACTTACTGATGAAGGTTTATAACATTACCTTGTATGATTGTGAATTAGTATGGGAGGGATGTTATAATGTTACGTGAGAGAATTTGCTGTATCACGAACGATTTTGAAAAAGATAACATTTTGAAAACAAAAACAAATTTGGAAATTAGTGAGCTGTATATTATGCGATTTTTTCCCCACTTGGGCTCTGGTCACTGCAGAAGAGATTCGTCACGGAGTCGAGGTCAGCCTGGTCGTCTAGGTAATGGATGCCGTCGTCGCCCCCCCCTCCATTCTTGCAGATGCCGGCCACGATCTTTCCCACTGCCGCGGAGACGGGGAACTCGCGGGGTTCCCTCTCCCTCTCTTGAGCGGGCCTGTCGATCTGCAGTCCCACCCTATGTTTTGGGGGTTAAGAGAAGCAGCTTGTTTTTAATTTGCATCGCTTATTTCACTCACCTTACTTCGCACGAGGAGACGTTGTCGTATTTCCTGACCTCCTGCCTGACGCACTCCGCGAGGCCCTGCAGCGCCCTTGAGCCTACCATGACGTGGGGATCGCGCATGATCGTGGAATTTCCGGACTCGCCAGTAACGAAGGTGTACGTGGAGCTGCCTTCTGAGCCCTGGATGAATGTACGGATGTAGATGATGATAAGAGATTAGATGAGGGTTAGGTTATGAGCTGGCGACATCTAGACCAGGACGCACCTGCAACCTTGGGATCAACTGCTGCGCAGCGCTGAACTGCAGCTTAAGGCTTTGATTGCACGTGCTCAGGAACACGTCTGTCTCATTTTGAAGGAATACGCTTGAGTCGCCCAAGGTCATCCTGGACTCGTCCATTGAGGAGAAGCCAGTGCCGGTCTTAGCCCACCACCTGACGGCGCCGTGGGCGACGACGTGGTTTAGCTGCACGTTGCTGTACGAGAGCGTCTTGTTCACGGTGTCGGCAGCTTTGCCTGGGAGCAAACTTCCATGAACCGTTGTCAACCTCGGGTGATTATCGAAATCGCTTGTCAGCTTGGCTAGCCGACTTTCGGAACGGGAGTTGACGATGACGTCTGCGCCTGACGTGAGGAGCGCACGAGTAATGGCCCGCCCAACAGGCCCTATTCCTCCCACAACTGTTTGTTGGAGGAGCAAAACGACGAGGTTGCGGAACAAAAGAATTTGGTTAAAAAAGATGAAAAGCGCTGTTAGGGTTGCTCAATTTAGGATAGCGAGGGGAACGAGCGGCGCTCGACGTGGAAATAAAAGCTTACCCCAGCACGTTTGGTTAACTAACGACATTATGTGAGGTTGAGTGGAGCACAATCTTTTGATCTTTGGCGTGTGCTTGCAGCAAGGGTCCTATTTTCTGAAAAGTATTCGATCTTTTTTACTTATTGACGTCGATTCATGTCTAAGCGTGCGGCCGTCGACTGCGATGAAGAAGATCGGAGCGCTACCTTCATGACGAAAAATGCGGTGGACGAGGAGAAGTGTGCCGGGCCAATTTTGGTCGACGGAGGATCGGCTGCTCTGATGGCGTTGCTGGACGCCAACTTCATTAGCTACGATCGCAGGATGGAGAAGGCCGCTCTGGCTTCTCTCCTCGCCGAGACGGTGGAGGCGAGGTCTCGAATTCCTCAACTCAACGAGGATGTTCAGGGGTACATCGTTTCGTTCCTTTCTGGTTTCGATTCGCTTCAGGCAGTTTCTCAGTTAGCTAGGGGCTTCCGCGTGAAAGCTAAACCGAGACTAGATTTGATATTGAAGCGGACTGACGATGATGTACTCGAAGCTGCGAAGGCGTGGTGTGAGGATGCTGAGGTTGCGAGGGAGGTTTACGGGCATATTAGTATCTGGAAGACATCGGAGGTGACGAGCATGAGGTATTTGTTTCAGGCTGATGGTTGGGGTGGCTATGAAGCGGCAAGACAGTTTAATGAGGACATTTCAAGGTGGGATGTTGGGAACGTAACTAATATGGCGGCGATGTTCTGGGGAGCCTCGGCGTTTAACGGAGATCTTTCTTCGTGGAACGTAGCCAACGTCAGAAGCATGGCGTCTATGTTTCGTGGAGCCGCGTCGTTCAACTGCGATATTTCTTCTTGGGAAGTAACCAACGTTACTACCGTGGAGTTTATGTTCAATCAAGCCTCGGCGTTCAACGGCGACCTGTCTTCATGGAACGTAGCCAGTGCAACAAACATGAATGGGATGTGCTGGGGAACCTCGTCATGGAACAGCGAAACGATCAAGAACAGCAATTTAAGGGGTGTCTGTTACTGCGGCCTTATTTTTTTATAATATAAAGTGGGTTGTTGAGAAGAAGCGTTTGCAAAGTTTTTGCTTGTTTGATAAAAATTCTAATTATTATTAAAAAATCTACAGAGGGTAGTCTTCGTTTAATATTCTTGACATTATTTCCACTCCCCACAGCAACAAAAATTCTGAAAGTAAAACAAAGAAGCGATTGAAATTAGTACTTCAAAGGTAATTCTTAAATGCTGGCTGATCTACTATGATGTGAGGATACTTGCTGATTATCTTTCTCAGTTTCAACTTCTCCCCTGCTAAACCAAAACAAACTGCAAAGTTCATCGCACACTTCTTTGTGTGATTATGATCTTTCCCAAGCTGTGCTTCATATCCCCCGAGTGCTCTCTGATAAAGCTCCTCAGCTTTCTCATAGTCCTTCAATCCGGTGTTGTAAAGAAGCGCCATGTTCGTCACAGTGTCGAGTGTCTCAGGATGCGTCTTACCCAGCATCTCTTCGCTCCCCTTCAAAGCTCTCTCATAGTACTCCAAGGCCTTCTCATAATCCCCCAAATCATCATAAACAGTCCCCAAATTATTCACCGTCATCAGCGTCTCCTTATGATCCTCCCCTAATACCCTCTCCCTCCCCGTCAAGCACTTCTCAAAAACTTTCCTCGCCTCCTCTAACTTTCCACTACTCTTCAGGACAGTACCAAATTCGTTGAGCGTCACTAAAGTAACAAGATTCTCCTCCCCCAACGCTCCAAGCATCCTCTCCACCAACGTTCTCAACTTCTCAATAATCTCGCCCATACTCGAACAAGTGACCATGATCAAACTCAAAGTCGCCTTGAGCGCCAACTCGTGATCAGGTCCCAGCCCTTCCTCGTACCCCTTCTTCGCTAGCATAAAGTATCGGATACAATCCTCGCGATCCCTAACTTTATTACACGCTTTCCCCAACTCATAGTAAGCTCCCAACAGCTCTAGCTTTCTAAAAAGGAGGTAATGAAAAGGATCTTGGGCATTCTTCTTCTTCTTTCCCTTCTTCTTCTTCCCTCGAACTTTCTTCTCCTCGACAGGCGGCGGCATATTTAACTCTACAACCTCCAGTATCCTCCTCGACACCGCCACCAAAAGCGACGGATCGTCGAAGAACTCCTGACTGCACAGCTCAGCCAGTGCCCTCAGCTTCTCCAGGTCCTCTGACCCCGTAATCTTCAACACCTGCTGCTCCAACGACTCGCCCCTTCCCTCTGCCCCGACCCCCACAAGCTCCAGTACGTCGAAGACCTCCTTCCACCTAAGATACGACGCCTCCTTACCCACGAATAGATCCTGGAAGTACTTGTTGAAGCCCTCCCCGCTCGCTAGCTGCGTCAGGTTTTTGAGCGATGTCGGCCAAAGTCCGTGCGCTCCTATGCTGTCAATGAACTTTCCAACTTCGTACCCCGAAATCGGTTTCCTGCAGAGTGGGCAAGGCATGCCTCTCCTAATGCACATGTCCGTACACTCCTTGCACGTCATCGAGTGACTGCAGGCCTTAAACTTCACGTTCACGACGCGATCCATGCAGATGATGCACTTGTCGGAGTCGTCCACCTCCTCGACGCTCTTGACGGAAGCAGAAACGGCTGGAGCGGCGAAAGATTCCGGGGCGGCGACGGGAGTAACGACAGGGGGGGGCAGCCTTAGCAGCAATGGGGCCAGTAGGAGGAGCCTGAGCTGGCGTCGTTGGCCATGAGACTCTCTCCCCTGGCTTCACGCAGAGCTTCTTGTGGAGCCTCCAGTGCGTCGTCTTGTGCTTTTGAGCAGTATCTGGTTTCCATGCATCGTGAGCACTTCAGCGGCGCCGGCTTGGAGCATCCAGGGAAGCCACATGAATGTTGGACTGACGTCGGCGCAGACAGGGCCTTGCTGGATTTCATGATGATCAACGCAGTGGTGTGTCGTTGATTAAGACGAGGGTGATGCTTGGTGCTTCAGTAAACTACTGTAGCGATAGCAGAGTGGGATGGCGTTCGTAGGTGAAACTAAATGGGTTTCGCAAAAATCTAAAAATCTGCTATTCTTTTGCAGCACCTTGTACGCAATATAACGCAATATATACAGCCTCGCGGAGAGCTTATAGTCACGCCCAACCCCTTACCCTTCCCTCTCCTCCCGTCTCCTCGGACACTGTTAACAATACTTTCCAATCATTTCTTTCTCAGATCATGATTTTCCTTTTCGCCCTCCTCCTCCCCGCAACCTTCGCCCAACAAGTCGTCTGCCCCGCCGTCTGGGATCCAAGCGCCCCATACTTTTGTACTGAGCGCGAGGTGCAAAACGAAGCCCTCGGAAATGGCCTGTATAATAAGCTCATCCCTCCCGTCGAGAAGTTCCGAGTCCCTGTCGACGTCACTATGGGGCTGAACGTATACAAGCTGGTCAACCTCGACATCCAGGCTGCGCAAATCGATCTTTCAGTTTGGATAAGATTGTCGTGGACAGATAAGAGACTTGCTTGGAATACGAGCACCTACAACGTCACCCAAACGACCTACTACGCCAGCAACAGCAACGAGGAAAGCGACATATGGGTCCCTGACCTCGAAATGTACAACCAGGAAAGGTCCGTTTATGAGTGCGCTGACAAGCAGGCGATGGTCTATCCGTCAGGTTTCGTTTTTTGGTCGAGGCCCTGCATAGTTTCCGCGCTATGTTCCTTCGACGAGCTCAGTAAGGTGGGTTGTTTGGAAGGGCTTGGGCGTTGTGGGATCGCTCCTCCTCTAGCTTACCCTTTGTGTTTGTTTTTCACTCTTAAATTTTCGCCCTCCAGATGCCCTTCGATAAGACATCATGCGAGATGGAATTCGGGGGGTGGTCGCGCAGCGGCTGGGACGTATACTACATCGAATCCAATCCCCCCATATCCTTCGCATCTGAATCGACGGCGTTGACGACCTTTCAGGAATACTCGCTCGACGAGGGAAGTTCCACAGCCACCACGGTTATCTACACTTATCCGTGTTGCCCGAACGAGCCGTGGCCCGTGCTCCAGTACAACATTGGATTTGAGCGCGCCACTAATTACTACGTCATGAAGATAATCGTCCCCAACATCTTATTCACGTTTCTCTCCTTTGCCCCTTTCTGGATAGATGTCCGTTCCGGAGAGCGCCTCTCCTTCGGCGTAACGATTCTATTGGCGATGGTCGCCGTCGATATTATCGCCGCCGAACTCCTACCAATTTGTCCGGAGTACCTTTTCATCGAGGTGAGATTTCGATTCGATTCGCTTGGCTTTGCTTCGCCGTGCACTCGCCCACTCGCCACGCCAGTATCCTCGCCTCTCCCATCCCCTCACCCCCCACCTCGCCCCATCCCCCAGGCCCTCGTCGGCGGTTCGATCCTCTTCGCCTTCCTCTCTCTCGTCGAGTCCTGCTTCGTAGTATATTGGTATTTCAAGAATGAGCACGAGGCCGAGGAGAACGTAGCCGTCAATGCCATAAATAGCACCGCCATGGCGATCGCGTCCGCTCTCCACTTGAAGGGAAAGGGCAGCAAGGGCGCTGCCGAGAGCGACGTCGCCGGCTCCGAGACGCCCTACACTACAAACACATCCTCTACGCCCTCCCGTCCCTCCACCAAAATTGACCCCTCAGACGAGCCCGGTGGCGACGTCCATGTCGACGACAGCAACACAGACATGTTCCTCGACTGCGACGAGGGTCCCGACGTCCCCCCCACCCCAACCGCCGTCCGTCCCAGCCTCACCCGCATGGGTTCGCTCAGGAAGAGCTTCAAGAAGTCGTTCACTAACAAGAACGCCAAGGAGAAGGAGAAGGAGAACAGGAAGGTATACCTGGGGGAGAGGAACCTGAACGAGGCGAACGTGCTGACGGGGCACAGGGTTGACAGGGTGAGCCGCTGGGCGTTTGGCCTCCTGTACTTGCTGTTCCTCATAGTCATGTTTGCGACGATTCCGTTGTGGTAGTAGAGGGTCGGGTGAATTGTCTTTGTGGAACGTAGTCAGAGCAAAACACATGAATTGGATGTTGTGGGGAACAACCTCGTCGTGGAACAGTGAAACAATCAAGAACAGTGATTAAAGCAAAGTTCTTTTGCTTTTCTAATAAAAAGATCGAGTGGTTGCATTTTATTATTTAAACAATCATTGACGCAATCGTGAAGCCCGTTCCGCCAACTATCAGCGCACCTGCTCCTCCCACCGCAAAGGGTTTCCAGCCTACGCCCTTGAGAGACGCTGTGTAGTGGCGCGGTTGCGATGTGAGTGCCGTGATTCAAAAGAAAAACCTTATAATGATGCTGTGGGTTAGGTCCCTCCTCACCTGCGTCCGTACTCAGGCCAACTCCGGCCATGGCAGTGCCGAGGGCATACTTGGAGAGGTCAGAGCCCACAAACGACACGGCCTCGAAATATAGCTGGTTGACCTCGGGGTCCATTATCAGGTCGCCAGTGCTCCTCAGCCCGGCCATGCCGATGAAGGCGACCAAGAACGGAGGGACGTACTTCTTGAAGGTAGCCAAGCCGGACATTGTGTCCTCGTCGCTGCTCTTCACCTCTCCAGCCCCAACCTCCTTCTTATGGATGAAAGTGAGCATGGGGATCGCCACGGCGAGGCCAAGGTTTCGCGTCAGCTTCGTGACGGCGGCCACGCGGAGCGCAATCTCGTCATCGAACGTCTCCCTGTAAGACATTGCCGAGCCCAGCACCTGCGATGAGCGGAGCGATAAACGAGCGGAGCGACGAGTTAGAATAAAGTAGCGATGGTAGTGGCCAGACGACAAACGATATTGACTCACCTGACTAGTATCGTGAATTGCTACTCCGAGGCACATGCCAACCTGCTCTGAGCTAGTGCAAAGGGCATTGAAAATGTACGGGTACGCCAGCATGCCTACTGTTCCAAACGCAACCGTGTTCGCCACCGCCACCGCGACGTCCCTCTTCTCGGCCTCGATGGCAGGGGCCAGAGCTGTGATGGCAGTCACCCCGCAGATACTTGTGCCGGCGGTCAGGAGCAAGGACATCTTGCGAGGAAGGCCAGCGAGCGTTCCCATCATAGGGATGGTGACGAGGCCGGCGCCCACAGCCCCAAGGACGACGGGAATGCCCGAAGATCCAGTGGAGAGGAGCTCGAAGAACGACAGCTTCGCAGCAACGCAGACTATTCCAGTTTGGAGCACCGTCTTGGTGGCGAAGGTGAGGCCGGGCTTGACGCTGTCAGGGAGCGGAACAACGCCATTGTTCTTGATGGCAATTCCCTGCGGTGCGATGCGGTGCGATGCGGTGCGATGTTCATGTTAGGGTGGATAAGGAGAGTAGCGTAAAAGGGCGGCGCACTGAGGGCCTCATTTTGTAACCCTCACCAAAAGAATGCTCATAGGAATACCCGAGATGGGAACCGCCAAGAGAGTGGACAAACCACCAGCAGCAGCAAACCCAACGTATGAGGTAGCGGCGGCAAGGCAAAGTCCAGGGAGAGGAGACGGGGCGGCGGAGGGTGCTTTTGCGGGCTCCGAGTTGGCCGCGGAAGATAAAACTCTTGAAGAACCACGGCAGAGGAGGATTCGCCTAGAAACTAGGGACGATAGGAAGTCATGGTGCAGTGCCGAGCGCACTATGGGGGCCGCCGATCGAAAATACATCGGCTCGAAGACTTTTCCAGAAATAATGAAAAGTTCATCATACCTGTGCCTTCATACGCAATCATGCCTAAGCGAGTGCTCGAAGATAAGGGCAGCTAACCCTTTATGCGCCTTCGACGGCTGTTAGGGTTAGGGTTAGGGTTAGGGTTAGGGTTAGGGTTAGGGTTAGGGTTAGGGTTAGGGTTAGGGTT
>BRXY01000544.1:0-15506 GCA_030267945.1 Triparma strigata | reverse complement strand
TAAAGTCCAAACACGTTTCGACGACATCGACGCTGACCTGAAGCACATCACCGACGTCACTGAGGATACGTGAGCCGGTAGGGGAGATACAATGAGATTGAGAAAGGAAGGGGTTCGGGGGAATGGGGGGAGTAAAAAGGGAAAGCACTTAGGGTTTTGGAAAAAATCTTACGTCTCAAATAGGCCTGTTTATTTTTTGTTAACTACTTTACAACCTTGAGCACCATCATCTGAATTCCCCTTCTTGGTCATCTCTGACAATCTCCTTGATCTTCGCTCCCTTGATCCTCTCAACTTGAACTTCCTGCTTCCCCGTCTTTCTCAAAAACGAAATAATTTTATCCCTCTTCCTCTTCTTATGCATCTTAACCCTTATCAGTCGATCCTGATAACTGTCCGCCTTGATTTGTGTAACTCCCCCCAAAGCTGCCACGGTCCCCACAACAATTACATTGAACAAACATCCTACGAAAAGTATCGCGAATTTAAAAACAGTCTCAAAGATAGCGTACCGCGCGATAAGAACGCCACGGCGGAACACCTCGTCACCACCCTTCGATTCGAACGGCATCTCGTGCGGTTTCTTAGGGAAGCTAGCTGGGTCGATTACGTCAAGGATTGTGACGGCGTCTGACTTACGTACGATGTTCATCTTGACGATTTCCGAGGAAGGTGGAGAGTGAACGAAACTCTCGAGGTGCGAACGCACCTCCTCGTCAGGCCTATCGAAGTCGACGAAGTGACCGTTGGTTCCAGGGTTTGAGATCTGGGAGAGGTGTCCTCCTGCGGGTTGGAGAATGCAGGGTACGCCGACGCTGTTAGCCTCGTATGATGTGTTGCCGAACGTCTCAAAGTCAGACGCGTTAGCGACCCAATCCACGGCGAGGAAGCACGCGTATATCTTGTCGTTCGGAAGGAAGCCTTTGTGCACGAAGATGTTGTTGTTGTTGTAGTGCGTCATATCGAGAGGACCATCGCCGACGATTACGAGGGCCGCGGAGGACGGGAGAGTCGAGACGAGACGGTGGACGCGCTGCCCGACCGAGCGAACGCGAGGGAGCAATGGAAGGGGGAAGCGACTGAACGTTAGAAACGGCACAACAAACGTGAACAGCAGCGACGTTACGTACGGAAATATTGGCTATGTATGTCTATATCCAGTACACACGCCTCGTTAGCTCGTCGCTGAGACGTCCTCGACATTCTCTCACCTTCTCCTCCAGCCAGCGTCCGGCGAAGAGGATCACGGGCGTGGATTTGGGGACGCCTGGGGCGAGGTGTTGTCGTAGTTGTTGTTTGTCCTGCGACTCGAGGAAGAGGATAATTCGGCTCCGTCATTAGAAACGCGTACCGTGTGTAGTTGATAGGTGATAGAAACACTTAAAAAAGGCCTCCCGGCTCCTATTAACACGCCCCCATCTCACCTTCTCTGTAAAATGTTCCACTTCCTCCTCCCTCGTATTCAACTCATAAACCCCACTAACCTCAACCCCATTCTCCCTCAACAGCTTCCCATTCGTCTCGCTAACTGTATAACATTTCACCCTACTCGAGCATAACGCCGTACGGAGGAACTGATGGTATACGAAATTGAATATTGGTAGAGTGGTTGGGCGCGTTGATAGCATCTGTGTGTTTTTGCGAATGATGACATGGTTGGGAACGTAGTGTTAACATATTATTTTTAAACGCACTAACAGACACGTGTTTGTTGTTTCGAAGCCGAGACCGTTACTGATCTCGACACAATCCTTTCTCCCGTCTTAGACGTTTTCGTTCAACCGCCCTCCTCGCGTTTTTTTTCTCTCTCTCACCTGATGAACATTAGTATGAACGTTAATAACCATCCTTTTTCTAAAAACCTTACTAAAAAACGCCAAAGACATCATATGCTCGTTCTCAGGACACACTACAACATCGCACCAACGAAAACAATGTACGAGCCTCAGGATGTTAGAAGGAGTCAAAGCGTTTATGGGGTAGCCTTTCATACAGTTTGAAGTAATGTATCCGGAGTCTTTGAGAACCCAGGTGTCTACTGTGCGACGGTCGGGGCATAGAACGCGGGTTTCATGACCTGCTGCTTTTAGCTGTATAGACGACACAATGTTAATATTGTGTCAAGGCGTGTTACAGGCGCGGATTGATATAATATACGATATGCTGCTGTATTGTCGTTATCCTCACCTGTTTCTCGTAATTCTCATATCGTACAGCTACGCCACCTCCTGTGTGTACAAACTGTTGAGACGAGCAATTAGCAATTAGTGTTCAACATTAGTTACTATGTGTTAGCAAGGGATAGTACGTCGAAAACAAGTACTGTGCAATGTATATAAGAGTGTGTGGAAAGCGGTGCATTCAGTTGTCGTTTCCACCAACCAAACCGATGCCCTATGTTAACAGCCCTATATCATCCGATGTTAACACTGAATTAGAGTGAAGTACGAAGCGGTGGTGTTTCTGTACCCGGTGAATGAATTTTACAAGCCTTTCAGGTAATATGAGCGGGGGGAAGGAGCAAGGATAAGCGTGTCCGTGTTTGAGAAGGAACGACGGCATTTAGTTAAAGATCCTGATAAAAGGTCTAATAATAACGCCTTAAAATGAACTTTAAACGTTAATTAGGAATATACTCACGTTTCCGAACTTAGCGCCGGTGGTTATAAAGGGCGTGACCAGCAGTATCTTCATTGGAATCATAAATTTCACAATCTCTCGAGGTTTCAAGGATTTTAACTCTTCCCTCCATTTATCAATAATATGAACACCACTGTCACCGTTCTGACATTCCTCAACGCTCTCTTCATGCTTCTCGTCGGTTTCGTGAAGTTTATCGGTGGAATGAGACATTATTTAAGTCCTGCGGCAGGATTATTTGAGGTTGTCGGTGCTGTTCATGTTTTTTCGCATCTTTTAGGGAGTGTTAATAGACGCGTTTATGGTCGAAAGGATACTGGTTGGTATGAGAAGATGGGAGAGTTTCTTGTAAGGGTTAATGGTGGCGGTGACGTGAGATATGATGTTAACAATGATGCGTTGATAGATGAGAGGAACGATGAGAGATGTAGAGGGAAGAGAGGAAAGAAGGACGATGAGGTGAGACTTTATACAAGGTTTTATAGTTTAATACGATAATATATTACATTTGACAATATAATACTGTCAACGGACAACGCCTCCTCTATTATACTATTATAAATACTGCAAGTTCTAACAACGTCCTCGCAACAAAATCTAAAAACAAAAAGACAACGAAACGACCAGACTCAAACGGCAACCTTCTCATCCTCATCGGCCTAGGTATAATAATATCCACACCGAAGAGAAACTCATTCGTCTGCTGGAGCATGATTATCTGTAACCTTTTTCTTCTCCTCAGAAGCAGAGGTGATGTTAGGATGGGAGGAATGGCTGTAGGAGGAGGGTTCGTGTTGGGGATGGTGTTGAAGATTTTGAGGGTTGATGAAGAGAATTATTATGTTGGAATTAAGAAATGGCAGCAGATTCATTAAGGAGGATTAATGTAAATTGTCCCGAATATTTAATATTTAAATTCAGAGTAGACAGGCCTTTTTTAATTGCACGGCACAGGTTTTTTTGGGCCTCGGCGCTCCAGTTTTCTTTTTTGATTGAGTCGCGTTTGAAGAAATAGAATCACGACCGCGACGAGACGAGTATAGCTATAGGTTAGGGCTATAGGTTAGGGCTGGACGCATTTGAGCCCCCAAATCTGTGAAATATATAAATATATAAAATCCATCAGCCCAGACTTCACGTCTTCAGTCCTGAATCACCAGCGGCCAGTGAAATTCTGTGCATGCCTTCAAATGTCTGTTCAATTCTCTCCCTCTATGTTAAGCAGGGCTCGCATACTTCTAGTCCTAGTCACAATGCTATCTCTAAGGTCCACGGTGCGCGCATTTGCGCCCCTAACCCGTGGTTATTTAGGAGGAATTGGAGCGAGGTCGGTCCCCCAGGCCGCCGACTACCTCACGAGATCAAATAGGGCCAATGACCGCGGTCTCTCCACTAAGTTCCCTACGACATCGACCGTCAGTATGGTATCGGCGTCGAAGGACGTGGACACTGACATCGACGCGGAGATAAACAAGATTGTTAACGATATTGCCGAGGCGGAGGGTGAGTGCAAAAAGCTGTTCGCAGAAAACGTCCCCTATAACCCCACTCAACGGCCCCCCCCCCCTCCAATCCCCCCAAACTCCCCCCCTAACCCCCGCAACCCCACGACCAACATTCAAAACAGGATCCACGCCCGTCCTGGAGGAAATTGCTCCCCCGACCCTCAATACCAATGACAAGCTCGATCTTAACAATGCCGATCACCTCTCCACCCTCCACCCTCGCTGGACCGCCGCCGGCCTCCACCAGGAGGTCATCGACGTTCTCAGCAACAAGACCATCACCTCCTTCACCCCCGTCCAAGCCGAGGCTTTCGAGCCCGCCCTCTCCGGTCGTGACATGATCGGCCGTTCCCGCACCGGAACAGGCAAGACCCTCGCCTTCGGCCTTCCCTCCGTCATGCGCCTCCACAACCTCGGCGCCGGACGCGTCAGCAAGGAAGGCGTCAGGGCGAAGCGTGGACGTAAGCCTAGCATGATCGTCTTGGCGCCCACTAGGGAGCTCGCTAGGCAGGTCGCGGAGGAGGTAAGAAAGCGGCGAGTAAGGGGGGAAGACGAGCAGGGGGGTGGGGGGGGGTTCCTCCGGGCTCTGGCGCTCTGGCCTGATTCTGCTCTGGTTGTGTCGAGCGAAGCGAGACCATGGTAACTAAACAGATGAACAGAGTATATAATATACACACCTCCAATATAATATAACACCTCCCGTGTGCGGACTATATATAACAACCATAAATAAAGCCTCCACCCCATCCTCCCTACCCTACCCTACCTCAACCTCATACTAACTCGTCGCCGCAAATCACAGCTTACCCAGATTGCTAAGCCCCTCAACCTCGACGTCGCTCTCTTCCACGGAGGAGTAAGCTACGACCCTCAGGCCCGTGCCCTCTCCGCCGGTGTCGACATCGTGGTTGCGACCCCCGGTCGCTGCATCGACCACCTCAACCGTGGAAACTTGGACCTCTCCGAGATCAACATCGCCGTCCTCGACGAGGCCGACGAGATGCTCAACATGGGATTCGCCGACGACGTAGAGAAGATTCTGCAGGACGGCGGAAGCGCCAACGAGGAGGTAAGAAACACAAGACACATGGCAAGAAGCACACGGCGACTCAAACAACTGCTAACTCATCGACTTCAGAAACCCCAAGTACTCCTCTTCAGTGCCACCACCCCCGACTGGGTCACTTCCATCGCCAACGACTACCAGGAAAACGCCCTCCGCATCGACGCCACCACCGCCGACCGTGGAGCCCGTACCGCCAAGACCGTCCGCCACCTCGCCATCCAGATCCCCCCCAGCAGGAACGAGCGCGCTGCCATGCTCGAGGACATCATCGCGGTGGAGATTAGCAAGGATGCGGATCTTACTAAGATCAACCTAGGACCTGAGCTCTCTAATATTGAGAACAAGGTGAGAAGCACGCTCTGAGCTCCGAGATTTATTCGGCCACCATCGCCTCCACACTATTCTAACTCGTCGCTTCGCTTCTCAACCTTTCAGGTCGCCGCTGCCGCCAAGGCCAAGGCGGAGGCCTCCTCCGGAGCCATGCAGCAGAAGATCTTTGGAAAGACCATCGTCTTCACGCAGACCAAGCGCGACGCCGACGAGCTCGTCAGCGGTGGCGTCTTCAAGTCCCTCACAGCCCAGGCGCTCCACGGAGATGTTGCGCAGAAGCAGCGTGACGCCACCCTCAGCGCCTTCAGGGCCGGAGCTTTCAACGTCCTCGTCGCTACCGACGTTGCTGCGAGGGGAATCGACATTCCGGACGTCGACCTCGTGATCCAGTACGAGCCTCCTAGGGATGTCGACACTTACGTCCACCGCAGTGGCAGGACCGGCCGCGCAGGACGCTCGGGCACCAGCATTCTCCTCTTCACGCCCAGGGAGGCCAGGGACATTGTCAGGATCGAGAGGAGTCTCGGCCACGGCTTCAAGTTCGACCTCACCGGACCCCCCACCCCCGCCGCTGCCCTCCAGGCTGCTGCCCGCACCAGCGCCCTCGCGTGCACCCAGGTTCCCGCCGAGACCGCCGCCCACTTCAAGAGCGCCGCCGACGCCCTCCTCGCCAGCGAGGACGCCGCCGACATCGTCGCCAAGTGCCTCGCCGCCATCAGCAAGCGCTCCATGGTCGTAGAGACCAGGTCGCTCCTCACGGGAGACAAGGGCTTCACCACCCTACAAATGAAGGGAGACAAGGAGAGGAGGGGATGCACCGCCGCCGACGTCATGTTCGCCGTCAGCAAGATGGCGGGCAACGCACGTTTGGAAATGTCCAACAAGGAGGAGGAGGTGAGAGAGTGTCGGGGAGAGCGTTGTACTGCATGTACTGGATATACTGGGTGTTGGTTGACGAGGACGCACGTTCTCGCCACACAATTCTAACTCGTCGCTTCGCTCCTTCGCTCGTCGCAGTCCGAGGAGGACGAGATTGACTTTGACACCGTGAACATGGGCTTCCCCTACAACTCTGACGTAGGAAAGATTCAGACATACAGGGAGACCGGCACGGCCGTCTTCGATATGTCCACCGAGGACGCCAACGCGCTCATCGAATATAGCAACAAGGTCGGAGGGATCCAGGGCTTCGAGTTCAGCCTCCTGGACTCCCTCCCCGTCGAAAGGAGTAGCATGCAGGGCGGAGGAGACCGCCGTGGAGGGGGAGGATACCGCGGAGGAGGCGGAGGGGGAGGATACCGTGGCGGGGGGGGAGGAGGGTACCGCGGAGGAGGAGGAGGAGGAGGATACCGCGGAGGAGGAGGTGGTAGGGGAGGGGGAGGAGGAGGTTACTCGAGAAGCGGAGGAAGTCGCGGGGGGGGAGGAGGAGGTTACAGGGGTGGATCCAGGAGCCAGGGAGGAGGAGGAGGAGGAGGAGGAGGAGGAGGAGGAGGAGGAGGAGGAGGATACCGTGGTGGAAGCGGTGGAGGAGGCGGAGGAGGAGGAGGATACCGTGGTGGAAGTGGAGGAGGAGGCGGAGGAGGAGGCGGAGGAGGAGGAGGAGGAAGGAGGGACAACTCGTGGTAAACGAAGAGAGACGTGGGGAGGAAATCAAATTGTTGTTTTAGATAATCCCTTTTATGATGATAAAATCGATTAAAGCTTTTCGGCGAGACCTATGTCTCTTGCATACTTAACAGTTATACCTTTCTCGGTCAGCATGGCGTCCACGTCCTGGTACGAGGGTCGGGATTCCTTCAACCCCACAAAGATGTAGTCGTCGCCATCGTCATTCTCCGCGAACACATGCCAAGGAGCGTCGAATGTCTTCAAAAGCCATATGTTGCCGCCCTTACAAACGTAGCCGTCGAAACAGTAGGTGACCTGGTAGCCCAGGTCGTCAAGCTTTTGTAACGTCGCGCCCTTGCCGCCGAGGAAGGAGGAAAGCTGCGAGGAGGGTTAGCATCGAGGGAGCGAATTAGCCGCGGTGAACTTGTGCCTCACCTTCCCGAAGAAGCTGTCGTTGTCCTTCGAAAACGTATCCAAGGCGTCATCGACGTCGCGCCACTGAGGATTCATGAGCATTATCAGACGATCCTTGGCCTGGGAAGTTATCGACTCTATAGGCCCAATAACCTCCTGCGTAGGCTGGCAGAAACAAGTCGCGTCCTCCTTCGGATCAGAGCACTCCGTTATGAACAGCCCCACCCCGTCGACGCCCGACTCGTCTATCGAACGATCCTCCGTCACCCTCGGGGGAAGCCCCCCGGCGTTGGACGTCACCCCGCGGAGAATTTGCTCGCACACGGGGGCGCAGGCGCGGTAGAGCTGCATTATGCCACCCTGCCATGTCTCGTCAGGTGGGACGAGGACGGTGTCGTAGCTGGTTGATTGTGCCTCGTAGAGCTGTGTGGGGGGTAGTTGTTAGTAAATACGCTGGAATTAGTAATTGGCTGCGAATTGGCTACTTTGCCTCACCTTTCCAAGGTCCTTCGCACTGGAAGATCTCGGAAGAGGGACGCGGACTATCTGCCTGTTCAGCCCACTCTCAACGGCCCTATTAACAACCTTCCTAACGTCATTTATCATCGAGTCCAAGTCAGCGGGAGGATAAATTGAGGCCCTAACAGGGGTAGGAGGAGGAACCGCAGATGATTCAGCAGCTACGACACCGTCTGATTCAGCACCTGATTCGGCAGACTCGGCCGACAAAGCGAAAGAGGTGGAGGAAAATGATGAGGAAAATTTCATAGAAACGCGCTGCGGACCAATGAAGGCGGGAGGGTGGAAGCCTTGGCTGCCGTAGACAGCGAGCAGCAAGACAATAGTTTTTAACATGACGCCTGGTGCTTTTCTTGGTGTTTCTGATTCGGATGGATTTCGTGGTTTCTTCTGGAATATTAAAAAAACACGTGAAAAGAAAATTAATAAACATCTTTTTAACTTATTCTCTTCTTTTTCTACACACTAAACAGTCTCCCGAAGCTCCTTGTGCGCGTCCATCCACTGTCCAAACTCGTATGGCGTGATCTTCATCATGAGCGCCTCCCAAACTTTGTCCTTCATGCTCGGAGGCGGCGAGCTCCCCTGGGGCGTGTCCTTGTCTAGATTTGTCGGGAAGGCGTTTCCGAGGGCGCAGCACTCAATGGCGGCCAAGATGTAAGCCGGGTCGCCGTGGCCCTCAGAGTTGACGAGCTCGAGCATTTTCGGGTACGCCGCCTTGCACATCCTGTAGCGGTCCAAGGTCTCCATGGGCTGCCCGAAGGCGGAGCTGACCTGCACGAGGTTTGCGAGCCTGCGATGAGCGTAGCGAAGCAGACAACGAAGTTAGAGAAAACGACAAATAGGACTTTTTTTGGTCGCAACCTTCTCACCTGTCAACGTTCTCGCTCAGGTTGTCTCCGGCAGCGTGGATCAATCCGGGGTTGAAGAAGACCGCGTCGCCCTTGTCGAGCGGCAGCTGGCAGTTTCTATTGAGGAGCGAAGCGAAGAATAGACGAGTTAGAATAAATACAGTAATGTAGCAATAATTGACGTAGGTCAGTAACCTAATAATTTCACAAAATTGACTCGCATGCTCACCTCATCTTGTAGTATTCGATGAACTCCGGATCTCTCCACGTCAAATAATTCCTCTCGAAGTTCTGCGAGTACGGCAAGAACGTGGTCGGTCCCGACTCCAACGGCATATCCACATGCGCTATCGCGCCCTGGAGCGTCAAGTACTGGCTCATCTTGTGCACGTGAGCGGGGTACTCAACTACCTGCTCGTTGCTACGGAAGCCTAGGTGGTAGTCACAGTGAGGGTCCTGGGCGGCGGAACCCGGGTGGCTTGAGTTCACCTGCGGAGCGAAGCGAGGAGCGAAGCGCGGAGAGGTTAGCTTTGGACGGTGGTGTGTATTTTCATTTCTTTTGTCCAGGGTTGTTTCCTCGTTTTTCTCTTCTCATCTTCTCACCTGACTCGTCACCTGAAAGTCCGGCCCAAGCCACGAGCGGGAAACGGACGTCAGAATCGGGTTGTTCATGTACCTGACGAAGAGGCCAGGGTTGTTAACGCAGAGCTTCTCCTGGGCGTTCCAGATTCTGCTGTTGTTGCCGGCGGCGCTGAAGTGGTCGCCGGAACCTTCGTTGGCTGCTTCCTGTGTTGTGTTGTGTGTGTGTTAGAAGAAATAACATTATTTTCTTTACAGTGCTCGTATTTCAGTGACAGCGTATTTCAGTGCTTGTCGGCTCGCCTCCACTCACCTCCTCCTTAATAATAACGTCAAACGCCTCCGTGACCTCATCCAACAAATCGTGGTCCTCAAACGCATTCTTAACCACGAGCACGCCAGGGCCAGAGTCGAGCACGCGGATCCACTCAGACGCCAGGTCGTTGTAAGCCTCGTTGGTAGAGGTCTGCGGGCCGGTGGACAAGTGAGAGCGGACTTTGTCGCCGTCGTAGAGGACGATATTTGAGAGGTTGCCTGCATGCATAACCCGGTGCGTGTGGTGTTAAAGTGTTGGCGGTAGCATACTTTACTGCAGCAGTACTGCAGTGAGCAGCAGTACTGCAGTTTTCAGGACTGCACTCTCACCTTCACTCAATGGAAAGTCCGTAGCAAACGTATTCTTCGAATCAAGAGGAAAGAAACTGCTAATTCTTTGCTGCTCAGGCTGAAGCTTCAGAGCGTGTTTAGGAGACTTAGAATGAGAGGATGAGGACCTGGACAACGACACACTGAAGCGTCTCGAGAATGCCAGCGGTTGGCGGAGGACATTTAACAACATTTAGGGTACGATTAGGGTAAGGAAAGGTTAAGGGATGGCAAGATACTGGTGATACTTGGCGATTCGCGTATAGGTTGTAAACGAAATCGACTTTTAAAAAAATGTCCAACTGATCTCAGAGCTTTTCAGAGCGATCCTGAGCGATCCTGTGATTCCCTTTCCACCAGCACATTCATTATTCCTGTTCCACTACTACCATGAAATCATTCATTACTCTCCTCCTCCTGCTCCCATTTTCCTTGGCCTGGGACGATGTCATCCTCAGCCCGCCCGAGGGAAAGAATGGCGAGCCGAAGGCGCTGTACTTTGCTCAAGGTGAGAGATGAGAAGCAAGCCAAGGCTTTCCCGAGCAGGGACAACTGTTCAGGGCCAAAAAGAAAGCTATGCAGTACGTGATGGCGGACAATAACACAAGAGGGGGCACAAACATACAATAAAATCCACTCATACCCCCCAAACAACTCCACTACAATACCTCAATCCGCATTATCACACACCAAATCCATCCGCCCCAATCCTGTCCTGACTCTTTACCCACCACACCCCTCCCTCCTCAGGTGCTGATATCTCCACCGACCAGTACTCCTCTATCCTCTCCCTGCTCCAGGAGAAGGTTTCCTTCCCCCTGTGGGTCGGAATTCCCCAGTGCCCCGCCGACGTGGCTGCGATTCCTTTCGGATTGAGCTCAGGCATCAGGTGAGGGGAGCTCTGTTGTTCTGACGTAATGGGATGAATCATTTTTGTCTCACAAAGCCCCCCCCCCCCCGCCCCCCCGCCCCCCCCTGCTTCGCCCCAACATCCCAGCCGAATCCAGAAGGCCATGACCAAGCAGGGCATGCCCTCCCCCTCCCACAGCTTCTACGCCGGTCATTCTCTTGGAGGAGCCATGATGCCCGACTACGTCGCCTCCAAGCCCGACGAGGCCGACGCTATGTTCCTCCTCGGCTCCTTCATCACCAGGAAGTACAAGACCGGCTCCACCTCGGGCGGCCGCCCCCAGGTCGAGTTCCCCGTCCCCACTTTGACCGTGGGAGGTGAGCTCGACGGCCTCTGCAGGATCTCGCGCATTGTCGAGGCGCTCTACACGCAGGTAACCTTCGACGAGAACCCGGACGACCAGACTGATTACATGCCCGTCACCGTTATCGAGGGAATGAACCACATGCAGTTCGCCAGCGGCGAGCCCCCCAGCTTCGTCAAGAGCAACGACATCCAGTCTGAACTCAGTGAAGATGATGCCCACGCCGCAGTCACTGACGACATCGCCGCCTTCCTTGAGGGGATCGTCAGCGGAACCCCCAGCGACGTCATCCGTTCCAGGGTGAAGGAGACCGTCGAGTTCGTCAAGCCCATCACGGAGGCTCTGCTTATCGAGGGGTACGAGCAGTTCCTCCCCCCCTGCTACTGCGAGACAGAGGACGAGTACGGAGGGCTCCAGTATGGAACGTGCGAGAGGTGAGAAGCTGTGAGGGGTGAGGGGCGAAGCGGCGAGCTGGATGGAGAACGTCAACATTTGTTTGTTACGTATGATTCCAATATATATATTATATATTACCGCAACTTTATCCTAACTCAGTCGCTTCGCTTTCTCGCAGCACCGAGGCTTGCAACGGAGGAGTCAGGTGGACGGGCGAAGTCTCTCAGCACCTCATGGCCGGCCTCGACGACCCCGCTGTCAAGGGCCTCTCCATCAACGCGGTCGACTCGATCCACCTCGTCACCGAGGAGAAGCCTAGCTGCCACCTTCCGCACATTCACGGAAATCCCGTCGACAACGCCAACCCCGGTGTTGACGCCGACCCCCTCTGCGAGTCCCCCGACGGCTGCACCTTGGAGCTCACCACCGTCACCCAGCCCGTCTACGAGAACTCCGGCGAAGTTGACATTTGGCGCGCTCACTTCTCTGTCCCTTGGGTGGACACCGGTTTCTTGCCCATCACGGCCAACGAACTCAAGACCAAGATCAAGAGCAGGCAAGCCATCTTCCAGGCCGCGGGCCTGAAGAACGTGAGCTACGTGGAGCAAGACGCCAGCATCGCCGACGGAGGCGAGGGAGATAGGTGCGGAGAGATCAACCAGAAAGCTATCGACTGGGCTTTGGAGCAGCTTCCTGAGAAGACCCGCGAGCGCTACGAGACCTACGGCCAGAAGCTTATGGTCGGGCCCGACATCGGCACGTGCAAGGCGGGACCCTGCTGGATCTGGGACCCCCTTCGCTTCAAGAAGGACGATGACGCCAACACCGTCAATGTGCAAGCCGTTTACTTTGCGACGGAGAACAAGAACAGCTACCCCTGCGGCGAGGGCAAGCTCCTCCCCTGCAGCGCAGGTTTCCACTACTGCAAGCTCCTGTCCCCGGCCAGGGCCCTCGAATGGATGTATGTTGACGGCTTGAAGAACGTCCTCGGCTTGGACAAGGAGTAAGGGTTGCATGGGCAAAGAGAGAATACTTAGCAAATTATCCGAAAGCCTGCATCGTCGTCTCATGCGTTACGCATTAGGTGAACTAGCTAATATATATACGAGAGTGCGGAAAGTAAAACAAGCAGCAGGCTTTGGTTGCATCTATTTGATCATGAAACAAACACACACAGAGATGCCTTTTTCTTTCCCTCCTTCAATGCTACACCGTCGCCGCGTCGCCGCCTCTTTCAGCACCCCAAATGGAGGGTTTGCCGCTCTTCATTGGCCTCCTGCGGATATTTGGAAAGAAATAGGCCCAAAGATGCTCAACCCTGCTTCCCAGAAAAATTTAAAGATTCTGACGTCCCAAAAGATTCATATTCCAAATCTGTTTGATGTAAAGAAACAACTCTCTAAGGTAAGTTTGAGGGGTGCGATCCGTAGAAATTATTTTGTGCGCGGGCTTTCTCCTACAACAGAAAGCGATTGAAGCGATTTTCATAGCCGCTTAGCGACGAGGAAGTCCTTTTTTGCCTCAAACACCTTTCGTTTGCATGTGCTCTGGTCGAGACGCTCAACACCCCCAAAAAGTTGGATTGGCGCCGCGTACGGTATCATCGACTGGGCGATATCGGCATCTATTGTGTTGACATAGCCTCCCGGGACGGTTCCAGGCGCTGGCACCGCCAAATTGATGTCGCCCTTGTGCTCAAAAGGTTCTAACCACAAGCATATCGTGTCAATTTTTTCGACAGCATACACATCATGTCGAACATGAAGATCGTCAACAAGGGCGCCAGCGTTGGCGCCGACCCCATGGAGCTCGAGGCCGGAGACGCCGGAAAGGTGAGTATGAGGAGCGCCGTTGAAAGGAAATGAAGAGGAGTGCGAGGGAGGAGAGACGTCTCAAATTTTGGAAGAATAGAGCGACGTAAAATGTTCAAGAATAAGGCAAATCATTCTTCTTTAACACTCGCCTGGTCCAACACTTCTCTCGCAGGTCGCCGTCGATGAGGCCCCCTACACCATTGCCGACTGCACGGAAAGCTGCAAAGCCACCACCAAGGAGGAGTTCGGCTGGGCTGCCTTCAGGACTTGCCTCCTGATCTTCTTCCTCTACTTCTTCCTCTTCTTCCTCGACCTCATGGGAGGCGCCTTCAAGGTCCTCGGAGGCTGCACCGCCGGAGCGATGTTCGACGGGCTCTCCAACCCCATCGCCGGACTCATGGTTGGCATCATCGCCACCGTCCTCGTCCAGAGTTCCTCCACCTCCACCTCCATCGTCGTCTCCCTCGTCGGATCCGACGCCATGTCCGTCCCCGTTGCCATCCCTGTCATCATGGGAGCCAACATCGGAACTTCCGTCACCAACACCATTGTCTCCTTCGGACAGATCAACGACCTCGATCAGTTCGAGCGTGCCTTCTCCGGAGCCACCGTCCACGACATGTTCAACATGCTTTCCGTCGCCATCATGCTGCCCCTCGAGATCATCTTCCACCCTCTCGAGGAGATGACCGCTGCCATGAAGCCCAACGACGTCGATGACGGAGAGAAGTGGGTGGGACCCATCAAGAAGTGGGTCGCCCCCCTCGTCAAGCGCGTCCTCAACGCCAACAAGGACATCATCAAGGCCACCGCTAAGGGAGAGTCCTGCGTGGACATTTACGCCGCCGTCGCTGACGGAACCGGAAAGGGACTCATCAAGTGCGGAGACGTCTACAACCCCTTCGACGGAACCGAGACCAAGGTCTGCCCTGCCTTCTACAAGGAAAAGGCCTCCAAGGCCGACGACATGGCCTCCGGAGCCGTCGCCCTCTTCATCTCCATCCTCGGCCTCTGCATCTGTCTCTACGGCCTTGTCAAGACCCTCCAGTCCATGGTCATGGCCACCTCCACCGCCCTCCTCAAGCGCGCCACCGACATCAACCCCTACCTTGCTATCCTCGTGGGAACCGGAATCACCCTTCTCGTCCAGTCCTCCAGCATCACCACCTCCGTCCTCACCCCCCTCGTCGGCATGGACGTCATCAAGCTCGAGGCTATGCTTCCCCTGACCCTCGGAGCCAACATCGGAACCACTGCCACCGCGCTCCTCGCCTCTATGGTCTCCGACAAGCCCGAGTCGGTCCAGATCGCCCTTTGCCACTTCTTCTTCAACATCTTCGGAATTCTCATCTGGTTCCCCGTCCCCTTCATGCGCGAGGTCCCCCTGAGGGCCGCCAGGGCGCTCGGATGGTTGACCCGCAAGCACCGTGGATTCCCCGCCGTCTACATCCTCTTCATGTTCATCATCATGCCCCTCATCCTCCTCGGCACCTCCAGCCTCTTCTCATCCGGAGGAGCCTACATTGTCATCGGAAGTTTCCTCGTCATTGTCTACCTCGTCATCGCGGCCCGCGTCGTCTACTTCTTCTACAAGCAGGACGGATGGAACACCTTCGCCAACAAGCTCGGGGAGTGGCAGGCCGCTGCCGACTTCAAGAAAGTTGCCATGGAGAAGGTTTTGGCTCTTGAGGAGAAGGTCGCTCTTTTGGAGGAGGGCAAGAAGTAGGGTTCTCGATTCGAGTTTTAAGGGTTTCCAGCGGGGGAAGTGAAGTTTAATGTTTTTTTAAAGAAGAGAATCACTTTGTTTATTTTCATCATAGCCAAGGCTCAGCAGGGCAAAATCCTTTTGCTGATAAAGGGTTAGGGTTAGGGTTAGGGTTAGGGTTAGGGTTAGGGTTAGGGTTAGGGTTAGGGTTAGGGTTAGG
>BRXY01000543.1:0-22870 GCA_030267945.1 Triparma strigata | reverse complement strand
GGACGAATAGCGAGTTTCAAGGACAGGCTGTCCACGTGTAAATGATTGGCGATACGTCTGATCGTCGAAGCTAACAGTACTATCAACCGACTCGAGCTTGCCCAACCAGCTCCCTGTCCTCTCTCCAGGAGGTGGTGAAAGGCTTCTAACATGCCCTGGGCTGTAGCCGCGTGTCCTAGTCTCGAACCACTGATCGTCGTAATCGTAGCTGTCGGGTCTGTCATCAATGTGCTTCGGTACTCGTGAAAAGCTGTACCCTGTTGAAGGGGGGCAGCGGTCGTGAGGATCACGGACTTGACGCGAATCGCCTATGATATCCTTCATTATGTTTGCGGCCTCCATATAAGTTGCGAAGGAGTCAAGGCTGTGACGAGTGAAGTGAGACGCTGGAAGATTGATGTCTATATCTCGTGTGTGTGCACATGCCTTCTCGGCTCGTCGCTTCGCTCCTCGTGGTCTCTTCGCTCCTCGTGGTCTCTTCGCTCCTCGTGGTCTCTCTTCTCACCTTTTCTTTCCTTTGAAAACGCTGGGGTCCGCCTCGAATGCCTTCTTGTGTGCATGGATACGACCCTGTCGCTCTTTCACCAGCTCTGGATCTCAGTCGCTCATCAAATGCATGACATTTGTCTGAACTACGGGGCGCTCGGACCCCTGGTGCTTTGTGTGGTTTTTGGGGCTGAAGTAGTCCTTGTACGGTGCAGTGAGGGAGATGGAGGCGTCAGGAGGGTAGACGTACTTGACCGGCGCAGGGAAACCGGAATCCGTAGCGTCGTAGTATTCTTTACGGGCCGATTCGCGGGCGGACGCGGACTCACGGGCAGTAGACTGCCTCGTGGACTGGGGCGGCTCCGACGCGACAGACATCTAGCTTGCCCTAATGGAGAGGTTGAACGATGTCGGAATATCAGGGAAATTTCTCTGCAGCGCTGGACGGTTAGAATAAGAAAGGTGGCGAGCGGGCGTAAAAAAGTGCGACTTCGAAACCCTTTCCCCCGGGTAGTTAGTCCGCAGGAGGAACCAAATGAAAGCAGAGAGAAAACAGAGGGAAATAAACTCCCTTCCCCATCGCGACCGAGCCTGCCTACGATCGATCGACCAGCCTCTACACACACTACCTCCCCAAACAATTCCCGATTCCCCGTACCTATGAGGAGACAAAGGTGGATCTTCTTTTGCGTTAGATGGTGAAGAAAGAGCTGGATCACTCCCAGCAGGTACAAGTAAAATTTTGGAGCAAGAAATTCCCCTGAGAAGTTCCTCAAGGAGAACCTCAAGGATGGGCAATATATGTATGCACGGCCCGGGGGGAAATTACCAGTCGTCTGGAGAGAACGGAGAACCGTGGCTTTTCTCTACTCCCTCCCCTAAGGGAAAATGGGGTGGGGGATCCCCGCGTGGGTTCAGTCCACGGGGCAAGAATTTATTCAATGATATGGACTACGACGACGGAGGCGTTTACGTAGAGGGTTCTAATATCACGGGAAGCATCCTCAGGATTATTACCGAAAAAGGCAAGCCTGAGGCTATCAAGCTATGGTAAGGCACAAAATAAAACTTACTGTCTGGACGCTCAGTTATCGGGTTCTCCAAACACAAAACTTACCCCGACTCTACTCTTCTTATTTTTCACGTTACAGGGCCACCGTGGAAGGGGGGCTCCTAAAGTATTTTGGGGCAAAGCCCAGGAATTACGATGAAAGACCTATTGGATATGCAAACCTTGACGGTTCCACAATGAGCGAAGTTGACGGTATGGTTGGCTTTGCTGAAGTAACCATCGACGCGAAGAAGATCTTCACCATCACTATTACCGAGCCAGGCATCGAGGAGTCTCTGACGTTTGGCTTCGCCAAAGAGCTGCAGGCACAGAACTGGCGTAACGTCTTGAAACAAGCTATTCGCGGCAAGTCGTTCCCCCCTGTGTACCTTGATCATGGCAAGAGGAAGGGTGGCGAAGCTTCAAGTGTCACGAACAGCCTCAAAGAGACAGCCGAATTCCCGTCCAAGACGGGTTCCATGAAGAAGAAGGCCGTGGGCAAGAAGAAGGTCCTCTACAGAACGTGGAAGGAGAGGTACTTTAAGCTGCAGGCTGGAGAGCTTCGTTATTACAAAGATAAGAGCTTCAAGACCTCGACCTTGAAGGGAACTGTGGACCTCTCTACCTGCCCCGGCAAGGCAGTAGTAACTGGCTCCCCAGAGAAAATCACCGTCACCATTCCACTCCCGAAGAACCTTTCCCTGATTTGTAACTGCAAGACCGAGGTCGAGGCAATAGACTGGATGGATCTCATCAATGAGAGTATCGTCACAGCGAGGTCACTCAAGAAGAGGGCCTCAAATGCCAGTGGTAGGGTCAAGCGCAGGAGCGTCATCGTAAATGACACCGGCGACGACCACACCGCCCCCCCCCAGGTGCCAAAGTGGGATAAGAGCAAGGACACCGTCGCAACCCTCTCCAAGGCCCTTGGCAGCCACTTCCTTTTCAACACGGCGCCAGACTTTGGCAAGCTCTTGGACTCTCTGCAGCCCCTCGAAGCCCAGGCCGGAGACTGCGTGATTTGGGAGGGCGACGCTGGGGACAAGTTCTACATCCTCGAGAGTGGACTATGCTCAGTCGTCAAGAACTCGACAGTTTTATCCTTTCAGCAGACCGAGGGCACAGCCTTCGGAGAGCTGGCACTGATCCACGGCGCTCCCCGAGCTGCGTCTATCCGGGCCATCGCACCCTGTAAGCTTTGGTACGTTGACCGAGCCACTTTCCGTCACGTTTTGAACGAGATGGAGAACGGGTTGAGGGAGACACAAAAAACGTTCCTCAGAAAGATCTCCCTCTTCTCGGAGCTGAGCGACGTGGTCATCATGAAGATCGCCGAGGCGATGAAAACAGTGGAGTTCAAGGACGGCGAGAATATTATCAAGCAGGGCGATGCGGGAGAGGACTTCTTCATGATAAAGTCTGGAAACGTCACCGTTACGCAGAAGATCAAAGGAGGAGTTGAGAAGGTCCTCACCAAGAGTACGACCGGAGATTACTTCGGAGAGCTTGCCTTGATGAAGAACACGCCTAGGCAGGCGAACGTGATAGCGACAGGGCCCGTGGAGTGCTTCACCTTGGACCGCGCCAACTTCAATGAAGTGCTCGGCCCTCTGGAAGACGTCCTCAACCTCCACAAAGGAATCCACATTATGAAGAAAGTTAAAATGCTGGCAGAAAACTTGAGTGAACAGGAGATGGAACAGATCGCGAGGAAGCTCGAAAGGAAGCTGTACTCTGACGGCGAGCGCATCATTAAGCAGGGAGATCATGGCGAGCACTTCTTCATGATTGAAAGGGGCACCGTCACGATAAGCATTGATAACACCGAGGTGGGAAGTCTCACTGATTCTAGTGACACACCATACTTTGGAGAAATGGCGCTCATGAGCGATGATACAAGGGTTGCCAGTGTAATCGCCGACGGCTCCGTTCAAATCGCTTACCTGACGAGGAACGAATTCCAGGCCCTGCTTGGGCCCATGAAGGACATCATCCAGAGAGAGGCACAAAAGCGCCAAGATAGCAACAACATTCTCGGCAATACTATAGGCAGGCTAGGCAGGGCAATTTCCAACGCCACCAGCTCGGCGAGGGGGGCGAGCAGCAGGTCGAGCGCCAGTTCTAAGGGTTCGAACAGGTAAGCGCTCGTACACAGGTCGTTAAGCAAGACATCAAATAAGACCTCGCAACGCTTTTACTCACCCTCCCCTTTCCCACTTCAGCAATTCCAACAAGATTCCCTTCTCAGCCCTCGTCGAAAAGAGAATCTTAGGCACAGGAACCTTTGGAACCGTTAAATTGATGCAAGACGGTCGGGACGGCAAGGGCTACGCGATGAAGATTTTGAGGAAGCAGAAGATCATAAACATGAAACAGGTCCCCAATGTTTACAGCGAGAGGGAAATGATGGAAGTCTTGGATTATCCTCTCATCCTACGCCTCGCCGGAACTTATCAGGACAGCAACTCTCTCTACATGCTCCTAGACCTCGTTCCTGGTGGAGAGCTGTGGGCCCTGCTCCATGGCGAGGAGAAGTGCTTGCCTACCACCTCCGTCGGCGGGCTCGCGCCGGACCACGCCAAGTTTTACGCCGCCAACGTGCTCGCAACCCTGGAGCATATGCACGCGAAGAACGTTGCGTACAGAGATCTGAAGCCCGAAAACTTGGTCTTGGATGCCGAAGGCTATCTCAAGGTGATTGACCTCGGGTTCGCGAAGCTGATCGCTCCGGGTGAGAAGAGTAACACTCTTTGCGGTACGCCCGAGTATCTTGCGCCTGAGCTTGTCCTCAGTAAAGGCCACTCTCACGCCGTTGATGTGTGGGCGCTCGGCATCCTCATCTTTGAGCTCCTCACGAACGACACCCCCTTTGAGGCAGAAGATGCAACCGTAATGTTCTCCAAGATCAGCAACCCGAAGCCACACCTGAAGAAGGCGATGCCGAAGGGCATCGACAAGAAGAGCAGGAAGATCATCGAGAAGATTCTCGACGTCAACCCCGTGATGAGGCTTGGCTGCAAGAAGAAGGGCATGAGCGAGATGTGGGCTGACCCGTGGTTTGATGGCTTCACCGAAGACCTCATTTCGCGAAAGGCCCTCAACGCTCCATATGTGCCCCCGCTATCAGGCCCTCTCGACGTCTTCAATTTCGACGACTTCGAAGATGACAATGTTAGCTCCGAAGACCTTGAAACCTTTAGTTATTCGGGCCCTAGTGAACCTTTCCGACAGTGGGGGAACAAAGTGTGATTAAAGGGTGAATAAAGAAGATGGAGTGGGAGAGATGCTAGAAGTACAAAATGAGTACGCGCAAAATTTTAAACCGAAATTTTGCGACATTTAATTTATTTTCAATTCTGCCCTCAGTCTTCTACCCGCGACATCATCTTCGGCTCCAGCGTTTCCAGCTACATAAATAATTCCAAAGATCAATAGCAAAAGAATAATCATCGAAATCGTTGTCGCAAGCCATGGGTGCTGGTGGGCTTCTGCATTATAGTGAACGTTATCAAACATGTCACCTTCAAACTGTCGTGGAGGTGTGGGGCGACGGGCGAAGCAAGGCCAGGGTGAGAGAAAGGTTGGGCCGGTAGAGGACGAGACTCTAAAACAACTCCGCGATCATGAACGACTGCCGCACAAACTTTTGAGTGCTGCGCTGTTTTGTGTGCGGTTGTGCCAACACTTGAAAAACTGTCTCTCCCCGGGGTTATGTTGACCTCCCATGCAGGACAACTTACCTCTTCTAACAGCAATTTTTCACCCCCAACCATTATTTCTATCCCTGGCGATCTTGCATGATTCAACGTATTAGTATCCGAAATGGCAGCGTAGTCAGCAGAAACGAGGGGAGGAGATATTGTAAGGAAGAGGAGGATCGCGAGCTGAAGGAAGGTTGGAGAGGCAGGCATTATGGTAGATAGCAGTGCGGAAGGAGGGGGGGGGAAACTTCGCCGTGACTCTAAGGCACTCCAGACTAAGATCGGAAATTGTTGGGCCAGCTAGGCAAGTAAGGACTGAAAATATTGATTATTTAACGCAAAAAATTATTTCAGGACCTTGGACCTTTACACGGTTTTTAAAAATTAGAGCAATCAGCAATGGCGGAAGAAGAGGAGGCGATAGTCCTCGACGTCATCCTCGACCAAAGCTTGCCTGGAGAAGACGGAATGGCTCAGAACGGCGTTAATGTACCTGGTCATGAACATTTGCCTCCCGCGCCTTCCCCAACAAGCTCATCTGATGGGGAGAAGAACAAGAAGAAGGGCATCTTTCTAAAGCTAGACACGGGGGCGCTCGATAAGATCCTCACCCAGATCATGGAGAAAGTCGAGTATCACGATAGCAACTTGGGAAGGTTGGATGTTTTAGAGCAAGAGGTGAGCACTTTTGGGAAACGTCCGATGATCAAATGAACTAAATTCTCATTCATCTTTTATTACTTCGGTCCTCTTCAGGCGACAAAGGTCAAGAAGTTTATGCTCCAACAAACCCTGCACGAAGGTTCTAGCGAACGCTTTGCGTCCGTCACTGGAGATGTGACCGAGACACCTCCTGCGAAGACTTCTCCTAAAACAGATTCAAAAGTGGATAGTACCGATCTCGACCCTGACGTCGCCGGCAACCGCCCAAGAACGGCATCGACACTAACTAAATCGTATACGACGAACATGACTGCAGATTTGGCTCAGCAAGCTCGTCTTGATTATGGCAAGCACAGCAAGAAGTACGGCAGGTCAGCCGTTGACGACGAGCAAGACGAATATATTTCAAAGTTATTGAAGGAGGTCACGGGGCTAAGGACCATTGTCAGGCAGCTGCAGGTGAGGAGATAGAGAAACGACCAGCGGGAATGGACGTCAACGTCTGCTTTTGTAACGTTGAATTATTTACTAACCCCATCACAGATGGAGCAAGATAAGGATGCAGCAACAAACCTCGAGTTCGACCACCGCCTCCAGGGCATTAAAGTCGACGTCCTTAAGTTCAAGCGAGACTTCGCTAATATGCCAAGTTGGGAGAAGCTCGAAAAGGAACTTCAGAAGAGTAACCAAGAGACGACGAACTTTGTCAAGATGAGCCAGAACGCTTTGTTGGAGAAGTTAAATCAAGAAAATGGAATGAACTTGGGAAAGCTCGAAGACTGGTTCTCAGAACATGACACGATGGCGAAAAGGCGACAAGAAAGGGTAGACAAGGCTGTGAAGTCCTGCGCTCGATCAAACGAGCTAGAAGAGCTTCGTGAGAACCTCGAGAGCGATGGTGAAGTTATGAAGAGAAGAATCGCAGCTGCAACCCAAAAGCTCCAAGAGGCCGTCCTAAACATGCAATCTATGAAGGAAAAGCGAGCTCTTCAGAAATTGAACAAAAGTTTCACTGGGTTCATGAAGAAGCTTACGTGCGGAGCCTTCTACAAGTGGAAAGGAATGAACGACGAAGTGAACGATTTGATTGCGATTGAAAAGCACAGGACGACGCAGATGAAGCGGGTGCTGGCAATGATTTTCTACCGGACGTTAAAGCTAGCGCTTACGCTTTGGCAGAAGCACACCGTTCTGCTCGTTAAGCACTTGGCCGAGCAGAAGAGAGCTTTGAAGCTTATGACCAAGACAATGTCGAAGTTGCTGGTTGCCAGGTTGGACGCTGGATTCAAGCATTGGCATAGGAACACAATGTTTTACAGGGAAGCCCAAGTTCGAAAGAAAGCGCAGGACGACATGGAGAGGGCGAGGAGAAAGAGGTGAGCGAATTTGCGAGTCAAAGTTCATGCACATTTACTTATCAGCACACCAAATTTATTGCAGTCTCGTTCAAGGCAAAGAATTCACGTTGAACAAAACCTCTGGACTAGGCGATATTATGAAAAGTTTTCACAACGACACCACAGGAGCCTTAGACGTCATCACTCGAGAGCTCAATGCCCTCCGATTTGAGGAGATCGCCGGGTTGAGGAGAGACTGGGAGCTCGAGAAAGTCAGGAACGAGTTTGATAGCCAGAACACCCTTAAGAACTCGCTAGATCAGATTGGAGCGAGGGCAGACCAGTTTGAGAAAAGTATGGCCAGCAGGCTGGGGGCAATTTCTGACATGATGCCGAAGATGAGGACTGAATTGAGTACCCAAGGGCAAAGAGTCGACGGGCTTGAAACAAACGTGAAAAAGATTAACTCTCAAGTGACGAAGAACACCACCAGTATCGACTCGATCCTAGAGAGTTTGGGGAGGAATGAGCAGAGGATGTTTGAAGTCGAGGATAAGGTCCAGGGCGTGAAAGGAGACGTGGGGCAGCTACAAGAAGGGGAAAAAAGGGCTCTGGGACTCATTGAAGATCTGACACACAAGGTGAGGTGAAAACGAACGGGTTCCTTTGCTGCTGCTGCAGGTTTGATAACTATGGTTTGCCAATACTAACTTGACCCTCTCGCTTCAGCTTTCGGACGCAGAGGAGAGGGAAGAGAAGCTAAAGCAGCAGCTCGCCGACACAGTAAGTTACTTTGAGGCAGAAATGAGAGGCCTCCGAGACATAGTCTTGGGCACCAAGGAGAAGGCCGAATACCTCGACGAGGCCCTCGGAAGGGAGCGTGATTACCTTCGCAAATTCGAGGAGAACACGGTAGAAGACGCCACGGACCTCAGGAGGATGGTGGAGTTCAGCGGCGTCCTCAAGCCGAAGATGGAATTAATGATAAACGCTTGTTTGCCGTATGAGCAGCTAAGCTTCGAGAAGAAGTACTGTCCACCTATAAATAGTCCTGCTCTTGATATTTATATCCCCGACGCAATAGCTGCCTTCAGCGTGGACATGGCCGCTTGGATAGCCTTTAAGGCCGATCACGAGGCCATGAGTAGGGTCGTCTCCGGCGTGAACCCGGAGGAAATCGTATACGCCGACGAGGACATTGAGCTGAGAAGGAGAAGCTTGATCGAGGAGGTCAGGTTTGAGTTCAGGAGGGCGGTAGAGGCAGGCAACCCAGACGCTGGCGCCTTGAGGTTAGAGGCCCGACACAAGTTCCAGGCCCGTCTCATTGACAGCATCGACTCTGCGTTGAGCAAGCACGACCAGGTTTTGATTACGGGCAGCAGCCGTGCCTCTCGTGTAAAGGCAGCTGTCCCGGCTTGCGTGGCTTGCGACAGGCCGCTCAGGACGAAAGCCAGGAAGGGAAAGCTCATGGAGGAGGAGGGGGTTGGAGCCAACAGCAGCAACAACAACAACACAGAAGAGCCGCAGGTCATCGACAAGCTGAAGGGACAGGAGGGGATGCCCGGCTACGGGTCGAGACGGCCGCAAAGCGCCGATCCTAGGTTGAGACGGGATCCCAGCGCTGGTGGTTTTGTTGGGGGCCGAAGCGGAGGCGGAGGCGATCTTCAACCCATCGCCGATAACACTGTTACAGGCGCACTAGGCTCAGCAGGGGCACCATACGTTCTCCGAAGCGGATTCAAAATGCCCAGGGCAAAGCAGCAACTGACCCCCATGGCCGACACCCAGAGGAGACCTTACAGCCCGGAGGAGAGGATCGGTGAGCTGACGAACACAATCAATTACGGCGAACGAGAAGCTTGAAGTTTAAATCATAGAATTTCTTCTTTTATTTTACCACATCAAGGCTTTTCTCCACCCAAGGAAAGGTTCCAGATTTCCAGTACTGCCCTCCATCCTGCGCACTTGAAATAAACGTAAAACTTTCCCAACGCAGCTCCCCACGGCGAACCATATTATATATCTCTAAATAATTACCTGACCTTCTCCCCGAGACGCCCGCATTTATTCTTTGAGCAATCTGAATTTAAAGCAGCTCTCTCGCCCCTCCCTTACTAGTAATCAATGGGGCGTGTCTGGCTTCGTACGTTCTGCCACCCTTCCCAAACAACAGTCACGCATGCGTTTGTGATCGGGTCCACTGTCGGAGGCCTGTCTGAACGCATCGGGACCTTCCTCATCAATGATGATACAACAACTTTCGCAGGTAAAACAAGACAGGGAGGGGCAGTGAGGAAGGGGGGAGAGGACACTAACCCACTACACATATGCTCGCGCAGATCTTCGACAAAAGATCGAGGTCTTCAACGACAATGGGATGAATCGACGAACGGCCATGTTCCAAGACCTTCTACACTTGATGGCTACCAGCGCTAACCCTCACGGCTACGAGGGAAAGAAAAAAATGAAGTACCGTTTCGGAGTCATCGAGGGCATCGGCGGACAAGAGCTGGGCGATTCGAATTTCACCCGCGACTACGACAAGTCCCTCGTCCCTCGTCTGATCGCTTCCGGGGTGGAATCTGAGCCGATAAAAGAAGTCGTGGGGAACCTGCTGGAGCTCGATATTCTCCTCGTTCCTGTGAGCCAAATTCGGCCTCAGGACGGTAGCGTAACAAGCCAGATATGGCAAGACACTTTTGAGACGGAGGAGGAAAAGATGAAGAGGACGGTAGCAACGATAAATGCTATTGACCTCACAAAATACTCGCCGGATAAAATACAAGCGGCGAATAACCCGAACCGGACCGAAGAGGAGGAAGCAATGGAGTTGGCCGAGAGCGGGGAATTCAATTAGAAAAATTAAAAAGAATTTGATGTATTCAGATGAAGAAAAAACATTTTAAAGACTGCTTCTCCTTTTCCTTTGTCCACTCTCCCCCTCCTCCCCCGGTCCTTAAAACAACAACAATTCTCACACACACAACACACCCCGACTACGTCGGGGCTCTAGATTTTACACAGTCGGTTTCATCACATCCTCACTTCCGCGACTCGTCCTCAGACTTCCTCTCGTTCCTCGTATTTGACGGCGCCGATTTGCTCCTTCTTGTCGTATCATCTCCCGGAGCCGGCGGCTGCGCCTGAACGTCACCGTTGGTAATGAAGGGGTGCCTCAGAGCGTCTGCCGGCTTGATCCTCTCCGCTGGATCGTACTTGAGCATCTTCTGAACTAGGTCGACGAAAATCGCGTAGTGCTGGGGGGAGTGACCGTCTTCGTTGAGGCGTTGGCCGCGAGGTCCTCCGGTGTCGGCTCCGATAATCTCGGACAGTGACCGGGTTTCTAACTGATATTTACCCCGCGAGCTGCTGCTCTTGGGAGGATTTTTTATCTTCCACCCCTCGGTTGCTGTGTGGTTGAAGAACACCGACCGGTTATTCACGGGACTCTTTTCTGCGGCGAGAAGTTAGAATTGCGTGGTGAAGATAGTTTACGCAGTCGACCATGTTCTCACCTATCATATCATCAGGAACTGGCCCCAGCACTTCAATGAGTTTCCTCATTTGATCGAACTGTTCGCTTCCCGCGAAGAGCGGCTCCCCCGTATGCATCTCCACCAGTATACACCCCAGGCTCCATACGTCGATCGCGACGGTGTACTGCAGTCCGAGCATGACCTCTGGAGACCTGAGAGAGTTGAAGCGAACAAGGGGAGGGAACGTTAGAATAAAGTAACGGAAGATAGTGGGCAGAGTTACGTAGCGGTGAACAGTTAAACAGCATCGAAGCAACAACGAAGATCCAATAAGAAACGTAAATTGACTCAACCCCAACGTTCTTACCTGTAGAAACGCGATTGGATGTAGGAGTACATTTTTTTGTCAGATTTGCAGCTGCTGCCGAAGTCGATGACTTTTATGGCCGAGCGGCGGGGGGAACGGAGGAGGATGTTCTCGGGTTTGAGGTCACAGTGGATGATGTTGACGTCGGGCTTGCTTAGGAAGAGGAGGGCGCGGAGAATCTGCTTGGCAAATTTTCGGATGAGGTTGAGGGAGACGCCTCGGAATTGTGTGTTCTTGAGGAGTTCGTATAGGTTGAGGGAGAGCATTTCGAAGACCAGGCATTGGTGGCCCCGGAAAAAGAAGTGGTCGATGAGGCGGACCACGTTGTGCTCGTCTTTTTGATCTTTATCTGTGGGGAGCCGCGAGGAGCGAAGCGACGAGTTAGAAAACGGTGGTGGTGGTGGTGCGAGGAGCGAAGCGACGAGTTTGAATTATGTAGTCATGTAGCATTTCACTCACCTTTAAGCTGCTCAAGCAGCTCAATCTCCGTCCTCGCTTGCAGTGTGAACGGTTTCTTGCTCTTGATAATCTTGATCGCGCACTCCTGGTTTGTCGTATTATCGAACGCCCTGACGACCTGGCCGAAACTTCCCTTGCCTATTTTTTCGATTATGGTGTAACGGTCGCCCTCGCCGAAGGCCTCTTGGTTTTTTATAATGTAATCGTAATTTTCGTCGTCGTATTTGTCGTCTGCTACAAAAGGAGGTGGATGTTGTGTTGGTGTTGGTGAAAGGTCGAGGTGGGTTTATGTAACGTTGAAAGTACTCGCTTCGTTCTCTCTCTCTCTCTCTCTCTCTATCTATGTATATATAGTTCCATGGTCTCGGCCTCGGTACTCGCTATCGCTCGGGCCTCGCCTTGTCTTGGCTCTAAACGGTTCTCTCACCTTTCCCTGTCTCCTTTGTTGACTTGCGCTTCGCCTTCTGTTCATAGTAGATCTTGTTGATTTGCTTGTAGGTGTCGATGAGGTCAACGGAGAGCTTGTAGACGGGGCGCGTGGTGGGATTTCGGGCTGAGGAGGCGGGGAGGGTGGACCCGGGGGCGACGGAAATTGCCTGAGGGAAGGGAGGGGGTGGGTGGGAGAGAAGCAAAGCGGAGGAGGGGCAAGGGTTAGGTTGGGTTGCGTTAGGGTTGCATTAGGGTTAGCGTCTCGACGAGTGCAGCCCAGCGCCTCACCTGCGGCTTGGACATGTCGCTGAGGCTTTGTCGTTTGGAGGGGTGCTGAGGTGCTTTTAGAAGGCCTTTTAGAAGGTTTCAGCCTACTGAGCAACTAATGTCGTTTCAATGTCGTTTCAATGTCGTTTCAATGTCTTTTCGTCTCGTTTCGTGGCGTAGACTACGTACTGAACTGTACTGAACTGCTTATAGGGTTCTCAGTATTGGGACCTTTGTGGTGTGCGATGGTGCGTGGTACGGCTTTGTTTGGATAGTCTACCGGTGTGTAGAGTGCTGGGTAAGTGTTTGGCGGTGGGACTCGACCTTGACAGTGATGTTGTTTGTTTATGTCTTTAAATGGGCGACCTTAGAGCTCTTTAGTAAAATAGTATTATATCAATCGGTAGATATTGCTTTGTAGGATGATTGTGCGGGGCAGAAGGTAACGATTGCGTCTCGTATTTGACTAAAGTAACTACAAAGGTGTTGTCGGTTTGTAGTCTCCTGGACGTCAAGTTTGGTAGTCCCTTTTGAAGGGTTTAAAGTCAGCAGCGGTGGGTGGTAGGAGCGGTAGCTGAGTTTGAATACCCTAAAAGTGGCTCTAAGAAGCAATCAAGCTTTGCGGTTGGCGGTATGTACAGTATGATCCAATAATGCTTGTAAAGTTCTCAGAACAATATGAATTGAGCCGGCTCATTCAAATATTCCCGAGGGCTGATTTCAGCGAAACGGCGAAATAGGGAAGATTTATTTCAAAACGTCGAATCCGCAACCTTAACCCTAACAGTGCCACACATACAATCACTGTAGCGCCACACAGCACGAAAAAGTACTTGTCGTAAAATGGGCCGTTCATGCAGTTCATGCAACCAGTTACGCGTCCTCCTATATCTCGTCGTCTTTTTGATTACACAATGTCAAACAGCACTATCCTTCCCCTCCGCATCTAATTCCTTCAACCTTCCCCATTCCTTCGTCCCCCTGTCTGCCCCCCCCGTTGTCGACGTTCCCGTCTACTCTCTCGCCACTCTCTCTCCTCCCCCATCATCATCCTCATCATCCTCATCATCCTCAACGTCTACGTCCCCCAACAAACCGTCCAACCAACCGTCCACAAACATGAACATCCTAACCTACGCCTCCCCCGTTGGCATCCGCCCTTCCCGCAAATGGGCTTTATCCCTGTACAAGCAAACCGAAACATATTCAAATTTCAACGAGACAGGAGAAGGCGTCCTCATGCTTTTACGTCAAAAGCACTCGAAGCTCGTTCACGTGCTGGGGGGGCAGAGCTCCCGCGACGTCGATAAGAGGAGGGAGTGCGAGGATTTAGGATTCAAGTGGGGCAGGGTCGGTCCTGATTTAGTGAAGAGCGGTTGTTCCCCCTATTTAGAGTTACTGCCAGACTGCGCAGTATATTACAGGGTTGTGAGGTGTGAGCCGATGATCGACGCGGGTGACCATGACGTGGTCATAGTGAGAATCGAGGGGATATGGGAGCCGGAGGGGGACGGGGGGGAGGAGGGGGATACGCGGCACATGTACACGGGATTCTTGAGGGAAAAAAATATCATCTCCAGCGCGGGAAGAGCGAACCCAAAGGAGGAACACGTACAATGAAAGATGTCGAAATGTGCGTTTTTTTTTCTGTGAAAATTGTATTATGTGTGATGAGCCTTTAAGCTCCTTGATGTGTTTATAACCCGTCTCTCTCCCCCCACGCCGCCTTGTTGGTGAGTTCAGTGTTCGAACAGGCCCAGAAAGTATTCTTTGAGCCTCAGATTCCGGCTCGGATGACGGAGTTTATTGATGGCCTTCGCCTCTATCATCCTGACTCTCTCCTTACTGACGCCTACCCTCTTCGCTACTTCTGCGCAGCTCAAAAAATTGCCGTCATCCAAGCCGAACCTCAGGCCAATCACCATCCTCTCCCTGCTGTCGAAGTCGTCCATGCTCTTGAAGAGGTCGCTCCTGAGCTCGCTCGCGACGGTGTGCTCCTCCGGACCGACGCCTTCCCAAACTATGCGGTCGCCGAGGACGCGGTGGTCGTCGGGGCCGTTAGTCGCCTGCTGGTCCAGACTGATGGTCTTCTTCGAGGACTCCATGATGAGGTTGATCTTGCTCTCGGGGATGTTGAGGTGCTTGGCGACTTCCGCCGTGGTGGGTTTTCTCCCGAGGCCGGCCTCCATGAGTCTCATGGTTTTCTTGATGTTGTTGACCTGGAGGTGAACGGGGACGGGGAGGCGTATTACACGGGAGTGGTTGGCGATGGAGCGGGAGATGCGCTGCCGGATCCAGTACGTTGCGTAGGTGCAGAATTTGAAACCTTTGGAGGGGTCGAATCTGTCCGCAGCCTCGAGGAGACCTAAGTTCCCCTCCTGCATGAGGTCAGCTAGAGGGACTCCGTGGGTCCCGTAGTTGCGAGCTATTTTCGCGACCATGCCGACATTCGCTGTGACGAGCTTTTGCTTTGCATGCTGGGACTTTTTGATCTGAGACGAGCGTGACGTGACGAGCCGAGGAGCGAGGCGACGAGTTAGTGTTTGAGTGGCAGAATAGAGATGAGACATTCCCAGCTAAGAACGAAGCTACAACATTTGTGCAGCTCGTCGCTTAACTCCTCGCCGTCGCTCCTCGCTGTCGCTCACCTGATCCTTCAGGGTCTTCGTGGAGCAGCCGACCACGTTGGCCCACTCTTCGTCAGTGGGGGTGCGGTCGAGTTTCGAGTGGAGCTTGTCCTTCTCGTTTTTTAGCCGCACCATCACCTGAACCTGATTGCTCAAACCAGATTCCTCCTCCACCGTCAGCTTCGTGTAGCCTCGGGACGCAGCCTCGCCGCCGCTAGAGCCGCCGCCCCCCATGGCCGTCAGCTGCGTCGTCCTGGACGCAGGATTTGAAGGTACCCCTAACACTCCGTCCGGTGACTGATTGGGATTGGAATACTGATTGGAATACTGATTGGAATGCTCAGGGGCAGGGATTTGGCTCTGAAGAGGCTTCTGAACCAGGTTGAGGGCCGTGGAAGGTACACGGGGGACTACGTTGTGGGGTATTACTAGCGTTATGGAAGGCTGGAGGAGGAGCGCCAGAAAAAAGGCGTGTGTTAGGGTCGAGGCCTTCATCTTAGATTGATATTTTGGAGCTAACACAAGGACTAACGGGGTTCAATTATTACTAGGGGTGAATAGAATGTAGGTAGAAGGCTCGGGAAGGTTTTGAAAGTTGCTTGAAACGTGAACTGAGACCCCACGCCGTCGCCACTTCAGCACGCCGTGACAATGATCACTGGAGATGGAAAACCCTGGCCCTAAGGAAACGCCTGAAGTGCAATATCAACGTGAAATTACTAATACTAATATGGAGCTCTAATGGGGAAGCGTAGAGATTTTTAAACCTCGAGAAGGCGCGGAGAGAAAATTAAAGGCAAAACGCTGATAGTAAAATCGTCAGGGATTATAAAAGTCCCACTTCTAGCGACTTTTGACTGAATACTTCCGCCGACTAGCCCACTGTGTCCATATCTCACGTTACAAGCCCCATGATTTTCTTTAAAGCGATACTTTTCACAGCAGCGATGACGACTTCGGTCTCCGCGGCGTGCCTTAGTGCGGAGCTTTCTCCCTTCTCCTGGTCGTCGGATTCTGTGAGCGAGCTTGCCGATGTCATCAACTCGATTGAGTGCGAGAACAAAGACAAGCACACATCCAGTGCAATGCTATTGGCTCCTGAATCCCTCACTGAGAAGCAAGAGGTGCGTGTCATGACTTCACTTCATGAAACTTCCCACATATTTACCTCTAACCCGACCGCTGTTCGCCCCTCGCAGCTCGCCGCTATCCTCCTTGGCACTGACGAGGACACGAGCGTTCCCGGAATTTACGCCGCCTCCTCTGGAACCTCAGGGTCGATCCTCTCCACCCCTTCCACAGCCCTTGAGGCAGCCGGCGCCGCCCCCATGACCTTCAAAAACCTCGTTTACGTCATCGAGAAGACCGGCGACGCTACGAAGCACCCCCCCAAGAGCGTCGTCATAAGCGCCCTCGAGAACATCGCTAAATTCACCCGTCGCACTGGCTCCTCGGCCACCCTCACCGTGGTCGTGATTGGAGACGTCGATGCCGAGGAGGTCAAGGACGATGCGCTCTTCGGGATTGAGAACCTGCTCGGGGACTCGGCGTTCGGAACGAGCGACTCGTGCCGTCTCTCTGACGTCTTCGATTTGTCCATGACCAAGGTCGTCAAGTACAAGGACCTGACCCCTCCTGCTCCTGAACCCGCCTCTGAATACCTCTCCAGGGTCAAGAAGAGCATCAGCACAAGCCGCGCATTCACCCGCCACGTAAGCTCCGGCGTGAAGCTCACCAGCCAGCCCTCCCCTGAGGAGGAGGACGAGGACTTCGACAACGAGGCCATGGGGATCGCCATCGCTGAAACCGCCAAGCTCCAACAGACCACCGACACCGTCACCTCGGCCTTCGAGGCCAAGATCATTGTCATCGCTGACTCGGACACCGTGGCAGTGAGGGACTTCGGAGCTCAGACTGCAGAGCTCATGAAGGAGGGCGTCGAAAACTTCGACTCCGCGGCGGATGTAGCGAAGAACAAGGGCGTTAACCAGGGCGACATCGCAAAGATGAGGAAAAACATGATCGAGGAGATGCGCAGGGCGTTCACCGTCGGGTACAAGGTGCAGTTGGAGAATCTCGAGAAGGAGGAGTTCGGTCTCTTCAAGAAGAATTTGTCCGCCCTTCGCGTCACCCCCCAGCTTGCCTCCGAGATGGACGACGCCTTAAAAACATCCGTCAAGGCATTCGGGGCTGCCGTCGCCACGCTCGGTTCCGCAGGCTCCATTTCTGTTGCCGGTAGTTCCCCTCTAGCGATGGGAGCCAACCGAAGCTACAAGGAGAAAGTCAAAGCGTTTAATGAAGAGCGCCTCCTCGCCGCCCGTGCCAGCGGCAGTTTCCAGCCCATCCCCAGGAAGCCCATTTCCCTCTCCGCCCACTACCTCATCCCTTCGCTCTTCAACGAAGGTGATTACCGTCAAACCTCTCAGCAGGACCCCAACAATATCATCTATACCCCCGATAACAAGCGCTCCGAAGTGTTGAAGGAAGACGTGCTCAAGGGAAGGGACTGGCGGTCAAAAGTCAGCCCCCCGTCTTCGGATCCCTCCCTGGTTTTCAATCCTTAATCGCCAGAATTCGTAATCGCAAAAAATAGCCTGTTATAAGAACAAAATCATGGTATCACATTTTCTTAACATACATACACTGTCACACTTCCTCAGGCCAGACGTACTCAGCACCAGAAGCCCACACCCCCTCCCCGGAAGACTCGTACTTGAAGCTCCCCGCAAGCATGAAGTCCAGCTCATAGTCGTTTCTGCTATCGCCCTCGCTGCGGTCCATCCATGGGGTGGCGCCCCTCCCTTCAATCGTATCCATCCCCGCGGCCACGGCCAGCGGCCGTTGCATACCGCTGAACCCAACGAAAAGTGAGCCTCCGCCTTTACCTCTCAGATCCTGCTTTGTCCTCGGACGCGCGTAAGAAACAGGCCGGTCGCCTTCTCCCTCTCCTAGGCGCTCCATCTCGGAGAGCAGGAACCGCTCGGCGGCGGCAATTCCGTCCATCCCGTCTTCCTCCTGCACGCCTTCGAGATGGCCTCGAGGGATGGGGGGTAAAAACGAAGGCGAGCTGACGTTCAGCTTCATTACCTTCAGCTCTCGCTTCGGTTTGTACTTGTAGATGGCATTCCGCTTCACCGATTTCTTCCGCGCCTTCTTCTCGTAGAAGCCTGTCTCTCCGCCGACTGACTTTGGAAGGGTCAAATTCTTGAAGTGAGCGATGTTAGACGACACGAAGTTGCCCTTGCTGTTGGCGAATATTGGCTTTCCGTTCTTGAAGTCGTAGTAGTAAAGGCGGTTCCCGCTCTTCACGTCGTCGTTGAAGAATGGAAGGATGCTGCAGCGGAGTTTTTGCACTTCTGACAGTTGCTTGCCCGCCTCTCGGCTCTCCTCCGCGATTTGCCTCCAGTATATATCAGAGGGGTGATCGACTTGCTTGTGGGTAGTCGTCTCGTCCACGTCTCTTGCGAAAACCAGCGGCGAAAGCTCTTCCTCCTTCGTGACGAAGTGAGCTGAGCCGTTGTCTCCGATTGAGAAGTCAATCGATTTTACGCTCTCCCTCCTCCCACCCGTCTTGTCGTTGTTCTCATCGCTCTCCTCGCTCTTCTCGTCGAATTGAACATACCAGAAGGGCGGCAACGGCGCCAACACAGCGCACATCGCTATGCACAGGAGATGCGGCTCCTCTGAGGGCTTAATACCGAAGAAGATGGCCATTTGAACGACCTGGGCGGGCGAACACTCGACCTCCTTGGCCTCTTCCTGCATCATGTCAAGAATATAGCTTACGGAGTCCACTAAGAATTCGCCCCCGCTCCGTCCGAACCTACTTCTGTAGTAAACTATAGCCTCCTCTTCCGGGTCCAAGTGCGAGAAGTGCATCTTGCTCTGTTCGGTCTTCTCTCTGTTGAGATCAACGAGCCTGCGACGAGCGTACCGAGTCGCATGAATATTGGCGTTTACGAGTTAGAAATACGTAGCGGTGATGCTGCAGCGACCAACTCGTCGCCGTTGCTCCAACCCTCATAGTTTTGGCTTCGTCCTCGCTGACGCTGCACTCACCGCGCATTCTTCACGTGCTGCCCAGTTTTCTCCACCGCCTTCTTCATCGCTTCGTCCTGTCGCTCCTTAATCCTCGCCTCGAGAAGCATTTTCTTTCGCTTAGCAATGATTTTCTCGTGCCTGATCCTTATTCCATCTGCGCGAGGGTGCTTCCGCATTGAGATCTTCCTTGGTTCGTCGTAGTAGTGTACTTTTCCGTCGGGATTCACGCATCGCTCCCACGTGTCTGGAAGCGCTTTCATGAGCTCGTTCTTCAGGAACGAAGAGAGCTTTTCACTCCCCTCAACCTCTGTAGCAGGAATCTTGCACTGCTTGGCAAACGTGAGGATGTCCTTCATTGTGTAAACGGGATTCAACAGAATTTGCGCCAGCAGCAGGGCCTCCAGGACGCTCTCTTGCTCCTCCTCCTCCTCCTCCTCGACCTCCTCAACTTCAGCCACTTCCTCAACTACATCGTCTTCTCCGCCGTCATCGAACGTGAAAAAGCCCTCTATAAAGTTGAACGTGTAGGAACGCCCAGTCTTTGGCTTCACGAACATATTCCAGTCGAACACGACTTCGATTCGCCCTCCTGCCGTGTCCTCTGCAGCGTCGTCATTCCTTGCATACTTGATAACGTTCTTCCAATATTTGTAGAATGGCGTCTCAGTGACATACAGCTCCTCATTTTCCCACGACGAATCCCTGTATTGGCGACACATCTTTCCCTTGATTTCCTTGTCTTCACCACGCACCCAACCTTCTGGAATGCCGCCTAATACAGCCATCCTGGCCATCCATACATAACGCCGATCTTTGATTGCGTTGGTATTAATATGCAGAGCTTCACAAGCGTGCCTGACCTCAAAGGGGTCACAAGAAAAGAAACCAGGGTAGTTCTTGTTCATCTTTATATCTTCGACCTCAGGGCTACCGAATTCCTTCTTGAGCTCCAGAGTCACCAGCTCAACTGAATTGACTATACTTCGCTTGTCCTGCCTTCGCTTCTTGGCCGCCGCCTCTTCTGGATCCACTGGATTCAAGGCTTCCATCATTAGCCTCTCCCGCTTTTCATCTGCCGCGATGTTCTCTTGTACCTCATCCCGTACAGCTTCTACATTAGGGTGCTCCCATGTACTCTTCGTTGGCACTCCGGCCACATTGGTATGGATAAAGTACCACTTATCATCAGGATCTGTGACGATATCGACATTGTTGTGTCAGTTCGGCGCGAGTCCAAAGGATTTAATAATGGCGTACCCTTCCCTTCCCTGCCCCATGACCCCCGCGCAACACAGACTTACCTATTTTAATCTTCCAACCTTCTGGCATCGCCGAGTGCACGGCGGAGTTGATCATCGGCATGTACTTATCGTCGAAAAGCGGGTCAATTTGACACGCGATCGCAAAATCCCTTACGTCATCCTCGTTTGGATGCTTAGTTACAGGTGTGACCTGGGCCATGGCGAGGCCTGCTGGGTTTTTGAGCACAAACACAACTCCACCGACGTTTCGACCCCGACTTTGGCAGATTCAAGATTATAATGGTAGCTGATGCCCAGCGAGCAATCAGCGAAACGCGGAAATGGATCGCCCAATAAAATCTCTAAGCAACGGCTCGATCCAAATCCAGAGCTCTTTTTGCTGCACTCCATACTTCTCACGAGGGTCTCTGAAGCGCGATTAGCTTACCGAATCCATCCCTGTTGAGCCACCCCCCTTCAATGGAAATCCAAGACATCGACCCATCCTCCTCGCCGTCTCCACCCTCAAAATCAAACATCCCCACATCGAAGCCGTTTGTCGATAAAACGAACCTGAAAACAAGTCCCAAGGCTTCCTCGTACATTAAGCAGAGCCTCTCGTCAGCAAATTCCCTCAACTTAGACTCGAACAAGGAAACGGACTGGAAGGTAGCGATCGAGCAGGCGAAGGCGTATAAGAGTTTTAAGAAGCAGCAAAGCCTCAAGAGCAAGGTACGCCAGGGGTGGGAGTCATGTTCAGGAATTTCGGGGCGAACAATGAAGTGGACCCACCAGAGAGCAGAGATTGTTTGTCCGACACCGCACCCTAAACTTACACAACCACTTTCTCTCTCTTTTCTAAACTGCAGGAACGACAGGGCAAGGAACACACTCCCAACACCAAGGCAAAGAAAGACGACGAGAGTCTCCAAAAGTATCGGGAGTGGAAAGAACAACAAAAGAAGAAGATCCTCGAAACGGCCATCGCAGAGAAGAAGCAGAAGCTGAAAAAGGACCGAGAGGAAGAGGCTACCGCTGTTGCGTCAACCCTCGAGAAAGCGGGAACTCCAACTAAGGTAGATCCGGTAGACCCCCTGTTTGGTAAAGAGATCTCATTCAGCACGTCCGCATCCGCACATTTTTTGACGGCTATGATGAACGGCGAAGCAGCGATCAGTCCCATTAAGACAGAGGAGGCTTCCAGCGCAGTCACAAGGTAGGCAAAAAGACTACGTTCGGTGCCAATCAACTTTTTCACTAACATAAAACCGCTTGTACTTGCAGCCCGGTCAAGAGCCCTAAACAATCAGCCAAGGTCTCACCTGACCTGCTCGGAGCCAACGCAGAAAACGAAGAACAATTCTCCGATGATGAAGACTCAGACGAGGATAATGATGTTGTTGAGTCGTCCAACGCCCTGCTCGCCTCGATCCGCGATGGATCGGTCGAAGACAAGCAAGCTTGGCCCGAGGCACTCACAGACGAACTTGTTGACGATGTCATAGGCGCGCTCCCCGAGGAGGACCCAGACGTTTTACAGGCGGTTAAGGACAGCGGGAAGGTGCTAGTACGCGTGATAACATGGAATCAACAAGCGAAGAAGCCACCGAGCACCGAGGACATGAGGAAGTCACTCTTCCGAGAAAATAAGTATCATATAATTGTTGTAGGAACGGAAGAGTGTGAAAATAGTATCGCCAAGAGTATAGTAGTTCACAGCAAAAAGAACTGGGAGGAAGCAGTTGTCGAGGCATGCGGAGACAAATACATTAAGTTGCGTTCCCACACTCTGCAAGCCACACACAACATGGTGATGGTCCACCGAGCCCTGCTCCCTTTGCTATCACAGACGAATTCCGTCGCAATTGCCACGGGCCACAATGTCGGCGTCATAAGTAAGCAGCAGCTCGGAAATAAGGGAGGAATCGGGATCAGCTTCTGCCTCGGAAAGACCAGCTTTCTCTTCATCAACGCTCATCTCGCGGCCCATCAAAATGCCACCGAAAAGAGAAACACCGAGTTCGAAAGGATTTCGAGGGAAGTCGTTGAAGGTTTGAAGCCAGACGGAGGTGACTTCGACTGCATCTTCTGGGCCGGGGACATGAACTACCGCATCAACGGAACTCGTCAGGTCGTTGATGTTCTCTTGGCGAAGGAAATGCACGAGGTCATGGTCCATAACGACCAACTCAGCGTTGCCATGCAGACAAATCCGGCCTTCGAGGGGTTTGCCGAAGGGCCGCTCAACTTCAAACCCACCTACAAGTTCGACAAGGGCACAGACACATACGACTCGAGCAAAAAGAAGAGAATACCCAGTTGGACCGACCGGATACTTTGGAAGCAGACAGCGGACCCTGACGCGATTAAGGTGCTGAGCTACGCTAGTGCTAATGGCATCAAGACGAGCGATCATCGGCCCGTTTACGGGACTTTCGATTGCAAGTTGAAAGGCGCAGGCGAGAATGATTTCTTGGCTGGCAGAGGCGCCGGGGCTGAAGAGGACCATGAGATAGGACTCGCCAAGTCTCAAGTTTGCAGTTTGATGTAACGGAAAAAAAGTTTTCATAAATACGAGCTTTGTTTTTATTATTTGCCTGTTGGTCGGCGGCGATTTCGGCAAAATCGCTCGGCGATTAGAAGACGCACAGCAAGTTTTAAGGGCGTTGAGGTGAAAGCGGATCTGCGAGGGACCGCGAGGGAGTTTATGCTCGTGGGGGCGGAG